>JABTTQ020002039.1:28-156906 GCA_016081115.2 Rehmannia glutinosa
AATTAGGAAAGAATTGTCTTAGAAGTAGGACCGACCAACGACCTTTGTCATGTTACGCTCACGGGCCGTGATTAATGAACATCACCTTTTACAGTTATATATTTTTCATTTTTCATTTAAAATTAGGAACATAATTTTAAGATTTTATCGTTTTTGTGTTGAAATTTTGTTTGGATGAATATATTAAAATGAAACTTTATATAAGTTTGAAAATGTGGATATGTTTAATTTGGTTGAATAGTTTTGAATGAGTTTTAAATATGAAACTACATGATGAGAATAAATTATATTTGTTTATGTGTGTATATGTGGCTTGAAAGTTGATAGGGTGTAGATCCACTTAAATATTTAGATTTAAATGTATATGATATTATATACTTACAAGATTTGTATGGTTGATTCTATTGATATGGTTTGAAAATAATAATATATTATAAAATAGATAAAGGTGATAGTGGTAGATCCGATAAGTATAATTTAAATGAATATATATGAATAATGAATTGATGATTGCCAATTGATACATAAGAGTCATGTATGTAGGTGAAAATTTTAAATTATAAGATTAAAATATTTTTATGTGAAAAATAAGAAAATAAAATGGCATTTTTTTCAATAAAAGGTATTCAAACAAACATGATTCCATATTTATGAATAATGTAAAACCAAGAATAAGCATTTAGAAATGAAACCATACAAATTATTAATATGCTCCAAGCTGGTCTCTATTGTCTTGTTGCTATAGGTGTTTGGTTTTCTTGAAAATCGGGTAAAATAATGGGACAAAATTTAAAGTCAAACGGTAATTAGATTCTTACCTCTGAGAAGATAGAATGACTTTGAATTTATAAAGTTGCGACACTTCAAAACTTAAGTTCCAACAAACAAAAAACTATGCCGGAACTTTCAAATTTAAGAAGAAAAGATGAGACAATATGTAGAATTGTGTTATTCAATGGTCTAAATTAAAGGGATAATTACAAAAACACCCCTTTGAGGTTTGGGCTAATTACAAAAACTCGGAGTTCTTTGAAATTACAAAAGAAAAAAAAAACCTTAAGGTTTGATTAAAACATTTTCCCATTTGATTTTAAAAATATTTCAAAAAGCCTCATGACATCTATAAAAATATTATAGTTACCATCAGCCAAATTTAAAGGCAAGCGAAGCTTTGAAGGGATTTTTGTAATTTTGAAATATCTTTGTGTTTTTTTGTAAATAAGCCACCTCGAGGGGTGTTTTGTAATTATCCCCTAAATTAAATGGAGTCGGACTAGGGTTTCCTTTATAGAATTTGATTTGCCTCTTGGACGATCAGGTGGGTGCATCCTTTAGTCGGAATTAGTGCGGACCATCGGATCGTGTTGTCCAGCAACCATCGTGATCTAGTGATCACCGAAGCTGTTTCGTTGAAGATTACACAATTTTTAGCATACACCCTGCACACTAACATGTGTCGTCATTGTCGTCAAGTTAGTAGCCAGCCAGCAAGGATACATTCATTGAACCAATTTCCAACGTTTTCTTTTATTAACATTCTTTTAGAGTAAAATCTGGAAATAAATAAAATAAGTTGAATTTCAATTTTGTATGAATTTTTGTACAATTTTAATGCTAAGTATACCAAAAATAAAATATGTGGACAATGGCCTTGGTAGGACCAACCAACGACTTTTGGGACAACCGGTATATCGAACGGCCTTTTGCTCTTCCTGTCAATTTCACAATTTGTTAAGTTCTTCCTGTCAACTCAGTGTTACCTCATTCCTGATAATTAAACTACCCTAACTCACCAACAATTCTCAACCCACGTCGACTTACGTCATCACGCCATTTGAGAACCTTCATTGAAACATCCCACGACCGTCGTCAGATCAATCCTCGCTCTAAAAGACAAACAAATTCAATTCTATAAATCCTCATTTTTCACTTACCTTAATTCTTACAAGTTTTCTCTTACCAATAAAATCAAAATAAAAATAAAAAACCCACAATGGCCAAAAGCAACAAAATATCTCCACCCTTGTTCGCCATTGGTGACACCCGTCCGAGGAGCCATCAAGCGCCGAATTTTCTCCGACCTGTTTGGGATAATAGGTGATTTGGATCAGGCATTACCTTCGGGTCATGGACTTTCGTAATCGGTTCGACTCTTAGGTGACCTAAATAGATAAACACATCGCCAAGCAATGTATGGTCCCGCTTAAGACCCTCCGATGCCTAAGTCGATCGAGTTCGTGAGGTACGGGGGCATGAGAAAGAACAGAAAATAAGAGGTAAGAGAGGCAGAGTGAATAGTTAGCATCAAGTTACTATAGCATGGTATTTATAGATATTCCTCGCTAATGTGGTTGTGCCAAGGTCATCATCATTCGATGTGGAGTTGTACTATGTCAGCCGTGTGAGATCAATGGTCCACTTATGGTTAGACCTATCCCATCCGGTCTGGATACGGAGCTCCAAACCCTATTTCAACACTCCACCGTGGGTTTCCTTAAGATCTCACTGCCTTATCATTATTCCCCTCCTGCTCACGAGGTTGTGGAGAGCTCGATCATTCGGGATGGGCTCGAGAGAGGTGACAAGTCTGTGAAACCTTGGTCCTTTACCACGGCCCAAGTTTTTCGAGTTCGAGGTCGAGGTCATGCGACAGCCCAAATCCGATTTTAAACCCGCATATCAGACCTTTCTGACCTGCAGATATTCTCATTTTTCATTCATTCATCATTTTTTTTATTTGAGCTCCTTCTCCGGTCACGAGCTCGAGGTCCTATTCATGAGTTTGCGGGTCACTACCAGATTACTTGTTATTTTTGAAAAGTTTGTAAATCTCTTTTTGAGAATCGGGGTCACTTGAGATCTCATTTGTGAGTGGGGATCACTTCTGAGATTCCTCTTTAATTATTTTCGCACAAGTTAATGAGATCTTGAGATCTCACTTATGAGCCGGGCAAGTGATCCCTCTCTTATTTTTCAATAGTTATTGAGATCTTCAGATCTCACTTATGAGCCGTGATCATTCTGGGATCCTCTTTATTTTCAGATGAAGTTATTGAGATTGCATCTCACTACGACTGGGGGATCACTTCTGGGATCTTTTTTTTTTTTACCCGCACGCAGTGGCTGAGATCTCGAGGTCTCATTTTGCGAGCCGGGATCACTTGAAAGATCCTCTTTTATTTTCACACACGTTATCGAGATCTCGAGGTCTCATCGATCAGATTCCCGAGGTCTGAGGTCTCTTTTGAGCTGCGGGATCACTATTTTTGGGATCGAGGTCTCATTTATGAGCCATGGATTTATTTTCGCACTGTTATTGAGATCTCGAGGTCTCATTATGTAGCCGCGGGATCACTTGAGATCCTCTATTTTTGCACAAGCTTATTGAGATCTCGAGGTCTCACTTGTGAGCCTGGGATCACTTGAGATCCCTCTTTTATTTGCACAAGTTATTGAGATCTCGAGGTCTCACTTGGAGTGCGGGATCACTTGAGATCCTCTATTATTTTTGCGCAAGTTATTGAGATCTTCGGGTCTCACTTGCGAGGTGGGGATCACTTGAGATCCCTCATTATTTTTGCACAAGTTATTGAGATCTCGAGGTCTCACTTGTGAGTTCGGGATCACTTGAGATCCTCTTTTTGTTTGCACAAGTTATTGAGATCTCGAGGTCTCACTTCGAGCGGGATCACTTGAGATCCTTTTTCATTTGCACAGTTATTGAGATCTCGAGGTCTCACTTGTGAGTGCGATGATCCCTTGAGATCCTCTTTTATTTTGCACAATTTATTGAGATCTCGAGGTCTCACTTGTGAGCCGGGGATCACTTGGGATCCATTTTTTTTTCGCACAAGTTATTGAGATCTCGAGGTCTCGCTTGTGAGTCATGGGATCACTTGAGATCCCTCTTTTTTTGCACAAGTTATTGAGATCTCGAGTTCTCACTTGTGAGTCGCGGGATCACTTGAGATCCTCTATTATTTTTGCACAAGTTATTGAGATCTCGAGGTCTCACTTGTGAGCTACGGGATCACTTGAGATCCCTCTATTATTTTTGCGCAAGTTATTGAGATCTTCGGGTCTCACTTGCGAGGTGGGGATCACTTGAGATCCCTCTATTATTTTTGCACAAGTTATTGAGATCTCGAGATCTCGATTGCGAGTTGAAGGGGTCACTTAGGACCCTTTATATATATGTGTGTATATATATATATATATCTTTTTTTTTTTTTTTTTTTAGTCTTGGGATCCGGCGGATCCTCTTCGAACTCTCCGGGATGAACCTTTCGCACAAACACAAGATTATCAACTATGGTGGGGATCACTTGGGATCCCTTTTTTTCTCTTTTTGCGCAAGGTATTGAGATCTCGAGGTCTCACTTGCGAGGTGGGGGCCTTGAGACCCTCGAGTTTTCTTTGGGGTCTTGAGGCCCCGAGATCTTTTTCAAGTATCGGTCTTGAGGACCTCGAGCTCGATTTCTTTTTGGGGTCCTAGAGTCTTGAGGACCCTCGAGCTTGAGATTCTTTTATGATCTTTAATATCTCAATTGTGTCTTATGGGTTCACTTGAACTCTTTTTCTTTGCACACGGGTTTTGAGATCTTGAGGATCTCATTTGTGAGTTATGAAGTCACATGCGTTATTGAGATCTTGAGGTCTCACTTGCGAGGTGGGGATCTCTTGGTATCCCTCCTTTACTCTTTTTGGCGCAAGTTATTGAGATCTCGGGTCTTACTTGCGAGTAGGGGATCACTTGGGATCCCTCTTTTTTAGTCTTGGGATCGGCGGATCCTTGCGAACTCTCGGGATGAACCTTTCGCGACAAACACAAGTATCAACTATGACTATGTACATCATTTCGATTTCTAAGTTAAGGAGTTATCATCTTGATCTCCCGGTAACAAAATACGAGGTTAAGGGATATCAACTTGCGTGCATGCCCCCTTTACCTCTTCAACAAAAATGTCCATAATTAGCTATATAAGTTTAGGTCTTATATTTCATGACCACTATAACTTTTAACAAAACATGGGGTTATAAAGTAATTTCAATGGCTATATGCCTACTTTATAAAGATCTTGGTCCGAAAACCTCTCGAAACCTTTGATTTGACTATTAAGGCTAGGGGGTCTCGAGATCTAGAGACCTTCTCGAAATCTTTTGATTGGCCTTCAAGCAATAACGTCAAGTGACTTCATAACTCACAAATGAGATCCTCAAGATCTCAAAAACCCGTGTGCAAAGAAAAACGAGTTCAAGTGAACCTATAAGACACAATTGAGATATTAAAGATCAAAAAGAACTCAAGCTCGAGGGTCCTCAAGACCGAGACTTGAAGAAGACCTCAAAAGAACTCGAGCTCGGGTCCTCAAGACCGAGACTTGATGAAGACCTCAAAAAGAACTTGAGCTCGAGGGTCCTCAAGACCCCAAGACTTGAAGAAGAAGATCTCTATGGTCTTGAAGACCAAGTGCACTCGAGCTCGTAGGTCCCTAAGACCCCGAGGCTTAAAACTCTCCGGGGTCTCAAAGACCCCAAAGAACTCCGAGCTCGAGGTCCTCAAGACCCCGAGACTTGAAGAAAATCTCAAAGTGTCCTGGAAGACCTCAAAAGAACTCGAGCTCGAGGGTCCTCAAGACCCGAGGACTTGTGAAGACCTCAAAGGTGGAAGACCAAAAAGAACTCAAGCTTGAGGGTCCTCAAGACCCCGAGACTTGAAAAAGATCTTCCGGGTCTTCAAAGACCCCAAAAGAATTTGAGCTCGAGGGTCCTCAAGACTTTGAGACTTGAAGAAGATCTCAAAGTGTCAGGGAAGACCTCAAAAAGAACTCGAGCTCGAGGGTCCTCAAACCCCAAGACTTGAAGAAGATCTCCGTGGTCTCGAAGACCCCAAGTGCACTCCGAGCTCGTAGGTCCCTAAGACCCCGAGGCTTGAAGAAACTCTCCCGGGGTCTCAAAGACCCCAAAAAACTCGAGCTCGAGGGTCCTCAAGACCCGAGACTTGAAGAAGACCTCAAAGGTCTGGAAGACCTCAAAGATCCGGAAGACCTCAAAAAGAACTCAAGCTTGAGGGTCCTCAAGACCCCGAGACTTGAAGAAGATCTCAAAGTCCGGGAAGACCTCAAAAGAACTCGAGCTCGAGGGTCTCAAGACCGAGACTTGAAAGATCTTTTCAAGTCTTGGGCGCGTATTGAGATCTTCGAGTCTCACTTGCAGGAGGTGGGGGATCACTTGGGATCCCTCCTTTTTTCTTTTTTTTTGTACGTTATTGAGATCTCGAGGTCTCACTTGCGATGTGGGGGATCTATTGGTATCCCTCCTTTCACGCTTTTTGCGCAAGTTATTGAGATCTTGGTCTTACTTGGAGGTAGGGATCACTTGGGATCCCTATTTTTTTTTTTAGTCTTGGGATCCGGTGGATCCTTGCTCAAAACTCGGGATGAACCTTTCGCACAAACACAGTATCAACTATGACTATGTACATCATTTGATTTCTAAGTTAAAGGAGTTATCATCTTGATCTCCCAAGTACAAAATACGAGGTTAAGGGATATCAACTTGCGTGCATGCCCCTTTACCCCTTCAACAAAAAAATGTCCATAATTAGCTATATAAGTTTAGGTCTTATATTTCATGACCCTATAACTTTTAACAAAACATGGGGTTATAAAGTAATTTCAATGGCTATATGCCTACTTTATAAAGATCTTGGGGTCCGAAAACCTCTATAGAAACCTTTTGATTTGACTATTAAGGCTAGGGGTCTCGAGATCTAGAGACCTTTCGAAATCTTTTGATTGGCCTTCAAGGCTGGGGTCTCGGATCTATAGACCATTTTGAAGCTTTTATTTGGCCTTTCTTTTTCGGATGGATTTTTGGCCATTACATCACTTTATTTTTCATATGGATTTTGGGTCATTTTGACCTTATTTATTGAAGACTAAATGTATGATTCAACTATTCTTGGACCCTTAGATCATTTGGTCTTGAGGTGGGACTCCCAAATCGAAATCTTGTATCCATTTAGGTCTTATGCGGTCTATAGACCTAGTGCCGTTTTTCCCGTGGGCCTCAACTCTTTGGAGTCTTAGGGTCTCGGATCTTGTGCCCTTTTTCTTAGGCTAGAACGCCTCGGGGTCTCAGCTCTTAAGACCGTGATTACCCTTTTCATCGCATGAAAGCTTCAAGGTCTTAAGACCTTGAGCTACTTTTTGCAGTTCTTGTTACCAGGTCTTGGAATCTCAAGACCTAGTGCCACCATTTTCATTGGGCTTGAACGCCTCGGGGTCTCGAGGCTCTAATCTTTTTTTTTTTTTTGTGGATCAAATCCTTAGGGTCTTGGGTCTCAAGACCTTGTACATTTTTTTAGGCATGAATGTTTTATGGTCTCGAGATTTTAAGACCTCGTGATTTTTTACCTTGGATCGAGAAGACCTTTGGTTATGAAGATCTTGTGTTTTAAGGCCTTTGAGATTTTCCTCGTCTTTGGGTCTTAAAGACCCAGGCTTGTGTTCCTTGGGTCTTCAAGACCTTGAGATTTTCTTCAAGTCTTTGAGGTCTTGAAGACCCTTGGGCTTGAGATTCTTTTTGTGATCTTTAATATCTCAATTGTGTCTTATGGGTTCACTTGAACTCTTTTTTTTTTCTTTGACACACGGGTTTTGAGATCTTGAGGATCTCATTTGTGAGTTATGAAGTCACTTATATGTTTCGAGATCTTTGAGATCTCACTTGTGGGTTATTGGGTCTCTTGGACCCTTTTCCTTTACACAAGTTTTCGAGACTTTGAGGATCTCACTTGTGAGTTATGGGTCTATTGGACCCTTTTTCGTTACAACAGGTTTTCGTAATCTTTGAGATCTTGAGCTTTTGAGTTCTTTGGGGTCTTCAAAACTTCAAGCTTTTTCAAGTCTCGGGGTTTCAAACCTAGAACTTGAATCTTTTGAGGCCTTCTAGACCCTCGAGATTGTTTTTTAAATCTCAGTCTGGGACCTCGAGCTCGAGTTCACTTGGGGTGTCGTTTGAGACCCTGAGATTTTTCAAGTCTCGTGGGTCTTGAGGACCTCGAAATAGTTCATTTCAGGGGTTTTGAGACCCGGGGTTTTTTACAATTGTCGTGGTCTTGAGGATCCTCGATCTTGAATTTTTTTTTTTTTTTTTTTTTGCTCCTGAGACCTCGAGATCTTCTTTCAAGTCTAGGGTCTGAGGACCCTCGAGCTTCGAGTTCTTTTGAGGTCTTCCAGACCTTTGAGATCTTCTTCGTGTCTCTGGGGTCTTGAGGACCCAAGCTCGAGTTCTTTGAGTTCCCGACCTTTGAGGTCTTCAAGTCACGGGTCTTGAGACCCTCGAGCTCCGAGTTCTTTGAGGTCTGAGATCCTTCATGTCCTGGGGTCTTGAGGACCCTGAGCTTCTGAGTTCTCTTTGAGGTCTTCCGACTCAGATCTTCTTCAAGTCTCCCGGTCTCGAGTAATCCCCTGCTTGAGTTCTTTTGAGGTCTTCCGAGACCTTGAGGTCTTCAAGTCTTGTGTCTTGAGGACCTCGAGCTTGAGTTTTTTTCGCAGTCTTTGAGACCCTCGAGAGTCTCTTTTTTCCAAGCCTCGGTCTTGGTGTGACCTCGAGCTCGAGTGGCTTTGGGTCTTCAAACTCTTGAGATCTCTTCAAGTCCTTTCGGGTCTTGAGGACCTCGAGCTTGAGTTCTTTTGAGGTCTTCCGGGCAGACCTTGAGATCTTCTTCAAGTCTCGGGTCTCAGGACTGAAAGCTCAAATTCTTTGGGGGTCTTTGAAGACCCAAAAGATCTTTTCGTTTCCTTGGGCAAGATTGTGATCTTCGAGTCTCACTTATATACTGGGGATCACTGGGATCCCTCCCTTGTTTTCTTTTTTTGTACGTTATTGAGATCTCGAGGTCTCACTTTGCGTGTGGGATCTATTGGTATCCCTCCTTTACTCTTTTTGGCGCAAGTTATCGAGATCTTAGGGTCTCACTTGCAGGTGGGGATCACTGGGATCCCTCTTTTTATCTTTTTTGCACAAGGTATTGAGATCTCGAGGTCTCACTTGCGAGGTGGGGATCTATTGGGATCCTTCCTTTTTGCTCTTTTTTGCGCAAGGTCTTGAGATCTTCGAGTCTCACTTGCGATGTGGGGATCACTTGGGGATGCCTCCTTTTCTCTTCTTTTGGGCAAGTTATTGAGATCTCGAGGTCTCACTTGCGAGGTGGGGGATCTCTTGGGATCCCTTCTTTACTCTTTTTGGCGCAAGTTATTGAGATCTTTGGTCTCACTTGCAAGGTGGGGGTCACTTGGGATCCCTCCTTTACTCTTTTTGGCGCAAGTTATTGAGATCTTCGGGTCTCACTTGCGAGGTGGGGATCAGGATCCCTCCTTTACTCTTTTGGCGCAAGTTATTGAGATCTCGAGGTCTCACTTGCGAGGTGGGGATCTCTTGGAATCCCTCCTTTACGCTTTTGGCGCAAGTTATTGAGATCTTCGTGCTCACTTGCGAGGTGGGGGATCTCTTGGGATCCCTCCTTTACACAGGCGCAAGTTATTGAGATCTTGGTCTCACTTGTGAGGGGGGGTCACTTGGGATCCCTCCTTTACTCTTTAGCGCAAGTTATTGAGATCTTGGGTCTCACTTGTGAGGTGGAGGATCACTGGGATCCCTCCTTTACTCTTTTTGGCGCAAGTTATTGAGATCTTGGGTCTCACTTGCCGAGGTGGGGATCTCTTGGGATCTTTTTCAAGTCTGGGGTCTTGGGACCCTCGAGCTCAAATTCTTTGGGGTCTTTGAAGACCTCGCCTACTTTGACGCTTAGAGCACCTAGACGAGTGCAGGTCCTGGAAGCAACCCCTTTCCCTTGTATGTCTCTCCCACGAGCCGCTTACTCATTTCAATGACCAACTTCTCGAAGTCTTCTTTCCTCATAGAGATCACCTGGTGGGATTTCCTTTCTTCTCTTCCGGGAGATTGGGCCATGATTGAGATGAGGGAACTCGGTTGCATCACTAATTCACTCTACTGGGGGTCTCTAGTACCCCTTTCAACGTGTTTAATCGAGTCTCCCTTACTTCGTACCTCTTTTCTTGGTAAAGGGAAAAAAGTTTCCCACAGACGGCGCCAAATGATTTGGATCAGGTAATTACCTTCGGTCATGGACTTTCGGTGTAATCGGGTTCGATCTCTTAGGTGACCTGAAATAGATAAACACACGTCAGGGCAAAGCAAGGTGGTCCGGCTAAGACCCCTCCGATGCCTAAGTCGGATCGAGTTAAGTGAGGTGCGGGGGTATAGAGGCAAGTAAATATGAAAATAAAGAGGTAAGAGAGGCAGTGAGTGAATAGTTACCATCAAGTTACTATAAAGCATGGTATTTATAGATATTCCGCTAATGTGGTTGTGCCAAGTGTCATCATCCGGAGGGTGGAGTTGTACTATCTTTGTCGGGGAGATCAATGGTCCACCTTGCGGGTTAGACCCATTCCCGATCCGGGTCGGATACGGAGCTCAAACCCTATTGTTCAAGACCTCACTTTGTGTACTTTTAAGATCTCACCGCTTTATCAATAGGGAATGCTTTCCTCTGTTTAATTCGTTGGTTCGAGGTTTCCTGCTAATTAATATTGACCGTTGGATTTCGAGTTCCCCATGTCTCTGAATTCAAATGCTCATCTTTGTCTGCTTTTGGCTTGAGCTGGTCGTTTATCAAATAAATTTTTTTTTGTCAGTTTGAATGTACGTCCATTACAGCTTGTTTGCTTTTTTGCCAGTACTTTGTATTATTATAACGTAGTAATATTACTGTATTTTGATGTTCATTTCAGTTAATTAAATATATGTTACAAATGCTCTGTCTCTAGGTTATCCTGTTTTCAGTTTCACTTGTCCGTTAAACGTAGAGCTTGGTAAATGGCATTTTCCGTGGTGGTCAGACCGTCACCATTTGAATCAAAACAAGACTTCACCCGTCACGCTATGTTCCTGAAACTTTACCCGTTTTCACTGTATAAATTAGGATGAGAGAATAAATTAAATTATTCCGTATTATAGTCTTGGTTGATTGTCAAAGTTCGTTTGAGGTCCGATAGTTAAATAACAAATCAAATTAGGACATTTTTTTCATTTTATAAGATTTGGATTTCAACTCGGCTTGATTAGATCAATAAAAGAAAAAAATAAGATAAAAGATATATTAAAAATATATTCTACTTAATTAAATTTCACTTAATTCAATTAATAATCAAGATAGCTGAAACACAATTCTTCAACTTCACTCAATTAGGTATACGATCCTACGCTACAAGAAAAAAATTAATTAATGTTAGTAAATTTAAAAACTATTAGTGATTTGTCGGTAATTGGTAAATATAGTTTCGAAAAAAAAAAAATGCAAAATTTAATGATAAAATTATATGTATCAGAAAATTATGTTGGTGAAGTGTAAGTTTTTATTTTTTTAATAGTTAACGAAATCAAATGAATCGGTATAATATTTCTAACTTTGGAATTTTGTGAACCTGTCCTACAACATAGTACGCTTTTTGAGACTGGTCATAGTCCCATGTTCTACGGCTAGAAACAAAAACTAGTTGTGATTTGTGAATTATGGTAATAAATAAATCGAGAAATAGGATATTATCCATTACTCTTGGATTTTTTCCACCGTGTGTGTGTGCACGCCATTTTTGTCCACTTAATGCGGCAACTAACTAACTATCTATCAATTTGTACTCCAATAGTTGTGAGTCCTATGTATTGATCCAGAAGCGATCCCATTTAAGTGCATATTGTGTTTATTTGATTTGTATGATTTGAATTTTGTTTATGAATAATATGGAATTATGTTTTGGAATACAGGTTATATGGAAACAATTATTTGTCGTCGTTAAATATTGTATACTACTGTTGCTGGTAATTAGTGGCGTAGCCACATGAGGACTAATGCTGTCCCGTCACCGCGACCAATTCGAGTTGCTCCCAGAAAGTTGGATTATATTACACTTGAACTCAAGAAGCTCTATTAAATTTGAGTTGGACCACACCGAAAATTCAAAGATATAAAAATTGAGTTAAAATATAAAAGGCCAAGAATATAGAATTACATGTCTCAATGAAGGCATTGAATGGATGAATTGTTGCGTTATTTGTTATGTTGAGAGAGATATATATGCTCCAAACTTGATAATATATAGCTTTTTGGGAAAACTTATCAAATGAACTTTTGGATCTAAAAGTTAATTTTTCATAATAATAATAGTTGTTTGGTTGTTAATTTTAATCGACTTATGGATAAGTCACTTCTCCAAAAAGTTCATTCAAGATAAGTTCTTAATTTAGAGTGTGAAAATTAACAATGAATTGCTAAAGGTACGACCTTCAAATTTTCATTTTTTAATTTTAATTTTCTATTTTTCAAAAATTTTGGCTCGATAATCACCCAAATTTAAACAAATTTTTTTGATCGCACTAGCTAAAAGTCCCGCTTTACGCCATGCGTCAGAACGAATGTCACATCAAACCAACCAAATTAATGATTGTCAAAACTTCATCAATAACATATTAGCAACGACATGATGTGGTCGCAAAAATTACTTGAGATAAATTTATCGAGGTGATGTAAATGCGACGCCATGTTATTGCAAAAATGTAATTGCAATAACTTGTAACTACAATCCCCTAGCGCACCCTCCATGCTCGCGCCTTGAGGGCACGAGAGGGCGCTTGCCCGACTCCCCAAGTGTCAAGCTCGACTCTCTCATCTCCTCCAACTCATCTCTCCACTCTTTCATGTGTGTATTCTCTCCACTCTCTTCCAAGCAAAATTTTTACTAAGTCTCCCCCCCAACAATGAATTCAAAGATGAAGAAAGTTAAAGAGATAAATTTTACCTGCTGAAGACATGATCAAAACTCTCTTCCAAAACTTGTCTTTGGTGTAAGAATGAGTAAGAAAGTCAAGCCAAATTAGTAAACAAGACAATGCAACATAATAACTCTTATCTCTCAGATCGCTTCTCCCACCTCCGCAACCCGGAGTTCGGGGGCTTATGTTGGGGACAAATTCGACTTTTTTTATTTATTATTATTTTAATTATTTCACACTTTATTTAATGCTAAAACATTTAATTAATTATTCGATATTATTAGTTAGTATTGGGTCACATATATAATTATCCACCCCACGCAGTCCGTCCCACGCCGCCGCGATCCACTTTATCGCATAAAGCTCATGCGGCTCATCAACCCGAGATAAAAAGATATGTCCTAGTTATTTGTAAGTATTCAAAATTCATTACTTTCAAGTGTATTCAGACAAATAAAAGTGTCACTTTTTACACTGAAAGTTTTTTTTTACACTAAAAATATCACTTTTACACTAAAAGTGTAATCCGTCACACCATGCAACCGTCTTACAAGAGACATGTTCATATCAAAAACCTTGACTTGGAGAGGTCTGCAGATTTAAGCAACATCGGTATATATAACATAGGTAGGTCGCGCATATGATGATTAATGCTCTTTTTTTTTTGTGTGTTTGAAAAATAGTTGGTCGATGCAGAATGACCGCCGTCCATAAAATGAATCAAGGGCATTCGCCATCATGTTTGAAGATTGGCCCGAGTTGAGCACTTATCATCAAAGGCATCGCGCATATAATGAATCAAAGACATCTCATCGATCATGTTTTGAAGAATGGCCGCTGCACTTATCGCCTGGCGGTAGCCGCGTGTAATAAATCAAAGGCATCTACCCATCAATGTTTAATTGAAGGTCGGCCGAGCCGAAGATTTCGTCAGGGGCATCCGCCCATCAAAGTACACTGATCCATTTCGGAAGCTGTTCAAACAAGAAATTGCTCGCCTGGCCCAAACTTCAAGCCGTTCACCGACGAGTTGGATAGTTCCATCGCCCATAAATAAGTTCTTTCGGGCCACCTCTAAGTTGTTCAAACCAGAAATGACTCGTTTGGCCCGCCAGCAGCTCAAACCAGACAGTTGGTGCAGTTCCATCGCCCATAAATAAGTTCATATGGCCCACTTGAAGTTGTTCAAACCAAAAAATGGCTCGCCTCGGTCCAGCTTCAAGTCGCTCAATCCAGGCGAGTTAGAGGAGATAACTTCGTATTTTGGTAACTCTCAGAGTCATGTTTAACCTTGAATGCTATTAATAGATTCTACAAAGAATAGTCCCTGACTCGGAAAGTAATAACGAAAATGGCTGACCAATAACAGCGATTCCAGCACCGCACATGTGATATATGACCATTACGCGAAAGAAGTCCAAGAAATGTTCGATATAAACTTATAGATAATTTGTATCATGATTATAAATGTATAAAAAAATCCAACAAGCTCATAAATGAGATTCAAGAAATCTGGGCTATAATCAAGCTAAAAATTGATATGATTGTAATCATAGAGCTTTTCAAGAAATCCATATGGTGCTAAAAGATGATATCTCAAGCTCATGATCAACGAGGTCTTCAAGAAATCCATCTCGTGATCCATGGAATTATAACGCCGACCATGTTCATAAATTTATAAAGAAATTGAATCTCCAGAAGCTCATAAGTGTAGTAGTACATTCTCATAATAGACTCAATAAATCCAAATCATAATCGAGTTAACAAGTGACATTTGCTTCAATCATGAATGTGTCAAGAAATCCAACTCGATCAATGAGCTCATCAAGAAATCCACTTCATCTCCAATATGCACATAAATAATGGCCCATAAGTAGATAAACTAGTCAACAAATCCAACTCTTCATCGGTAGGCAAATAAATAATAAGAAGTTCTTCAAGAATTGGGTCTATATTGCTTGCTCCTTGTAAGAAATCTCTCCCGAGTTGCACAGGATGACTAAACATTATTATAGACTCCATCACATTCTTTGTTTCATCATTTGCTTTTAGTAGCATAATTTCTTGTATTGTTTGAAAATCCAATCCCCACCTGACTCCACTTTGTTGTCCCCTTCGTCTGCCCATAAGGAATTCTGGTTTCTACCTTTTCCACTTACTTTAGCATGAACATATGCACATAGAGCAATACAAAGCTAATCCCATAAATCAAATATATAAATATGCAGAACAAACTGAATAATTGAGCAGACATGCTTGACTTCTTCTCTCAATGAGAACACGATTTCCTTCAGCAATCAAATATTCTAACCTGAGAATGAAGCCCCGTTTGAGAAAAACTCAAATCTCACTCGAACATTCGCATTCATTTTTCCACAATATCAAACACCTTAGGGGCACTGCACATCTCTGTTAGACAAAATTTTAAATAATTTGTCTTTCAGGAAAAACATCAAACACGTCTTAGGCACTGCATTCCTCTTTCAAAGACTTACATCACCGCCATAACATATCTCAATTTTTCTAGTCCTTTTTCAAGAATTGGCACCTGAGTTGCGCGCACTTATGTACAAGGGCGTTAATTGTTTACCAGTGCTTTGAGATAATTGACAAGTATTCACAAGAATAAATCCCAAAAAGAATGTGTTGACTCATCATAAAACATGCATAACGGATATATCAGTAAAAGGCATGAATACGTGACATATATCATTTTCATTGATTCTATTAATCAAAATAGTGTAGGAAAACTCATCTCTCGTTTAAAGATGCCATAGTATGAATCAAGTGAGGATCTCCTCATAGTAATGACAAGCCTTATCGTGTAATCTTCTTGATAAACCCAAAGTAATATTCGAATTCAAGGTAATCCAAATCTGAATGTTTTCTCACATCCTAACTCGATTTGTTCCCACAGACTGCGCTAATTGGTCAGTCTAGGAATATCTGTCGTCAATAAACCAAGCTCCGATGTGCGATCGATCCGAGACCTACAAAATCACCATTAGAAGGGGGGCCGTAAGGGTTTTCGCTGCACTCCACTCGACGCTCAAGTCCGACGCTCAAGTTAGATCGCTCTAGAGAGAGAGAATATTTGTAAAATAGAACAATATATCAAATGTATGTATTAGATTCTTACCTGAGTCACTCTTTTTGTGAGTTATTTATAGGTTGACAATTAGGGTTGCGTGTTTACCAAGCCAGCTAAAACCCTTGCTAACATATGAACTTATAGGGGTGGCAACTTGAGGCACGACACGATAGCACTAAGACGAACACGACACCTAAATTATAGGGTTTAGCCAAGTGTTATCGGTTCAGCCGCATCGCCAACCCGATAAGAACGATAACAAATCAGTCCATATCGCCAACCCATAAGCCCGTTAAACCCGATAACACAAATAATAATTTTTTTACACAATTTTTTCTCATTCTAACTTCCTTAGGGGCTTTATATGTGATAAATATTTGAAGAAAAAAATAATATTATACTATATTAGTAAATGGTTTAACGAGTCAAATGCTCTAAATTTCCAAATGAGCCAAAAATTAATAATAATTAATTAGAAAATATAAATAAATTTGCTTATCGGCTTAACGGCCATGCCTGGGGCTATCGAGTTTTTATCGTGGTCGTGTTCGGGTTACCATTTTCGACCGTTAAGTTTATCGGGCCGTGTTTAAGTTAGTGCTTATCGGACCGTGCTCTTATCTACCGCCTGAGCAACAAAGACTACCCTGATTTGCCACCCCTATAAACTTAGGTAAATTATTCATTTTCAGCCACACACCTCCCAAATTATATTGATCCTATTTGACACGACAAATCTAGCTCATATTGGTCCTATACTTTGAGGAGAATACACTTATAACTTCTTACACAATCAAGTGTCTATTATACCCTTCATATTATAGGTATATTTTATGAATAGAAGTCAAAGCATTAAAAATATGAAGGGCAAAAAGAAAACCTAATCATGCTCCCTGACGCATTCGTTTTGTCTTCTTTTTTATGGGCGAAAGATTGAATGATTGATCATCACCTCATGCAATTGGCGATGACTAATATATTTTTTATAAAAAGATTAATCACATCATCTTATGACATTAAAATATCAAAACCAAATACTATATGAAATCAATTACTTCAAATGAAAACATCCAAAGGAAAGATATATAAACTATTATTAAAATAGACAAATACATAAGCGGAAATCTTAACTTAAACAAAATCTTCCTACCTAAACAAAATCTCATTAGCGCGGCAATCATCATTTTTATATGCAAGTGAAATCTATAGAGAAATCAGTGAGCTATCAATATAAGTAATAAATCGAATCTTACAAATTACGATCAGAAATTCAACAGTTAGAAATATTCTATTGCTTCATTCCGACCCGATTTCAAACATCACTACAAATAAGCTTCTGGTTTTCAATTACCGACAAAATTTACCGATAGATATCATTTTGTCATTAAATTTTAGAGTTACCTACATAATACCAACTAAATAAAAAAGATATTATTTTTCTCAAAATATACGGATCAATTACAGATAAATCACCAATAGTTTTAAATTTATCAACATAAATGTTGAGGAATTTACCAACAGTTTTAAATTTTATTGGTTACTATTTACGATTTTACACATAATTATTTTACCTATATACTTTATACTTATATTAATACTTTTTTTTGAGATAACACTTATATTAATACTTACCTACATGTAAAGACCACTATAAGAATGAATTAAAAGATGAGGCGTGAATGCTCAGCGCAATAACAAATAATTCAAAACTGGCAGCTTAAATATTAGCGGGTTCAATCCGTCGGGTCGCGGGTCCCAATGCGGGACGGGTTTTGGGTCCATGATTTTTTTCGCAGGACAGGTCCCAAGTTTGGCCAAATCTGTTCCAGACCCGCCCCATTGCCATCCCTAGACTACTGACAAGTGAAACTCTGTTTTTTCCTATATTCAAACTTAAAACAGGATAACCCAGAGACAGATCACAGAGCATTTCTAACATACATTTAACTGAAATGAACATCAAAACACAGTATTATCACGTCATAATACAAATAAACAAAAAGCAAACAAGCTGTAATGAGGAGAGTGTAGATGTACATTCAAAAATCAAACTGACCACACACAAAAAAAATGATAAAAGACAAGCTCGATCAAGCCAAAAGCAGAAGCGAAACACAGACAAGGATATGACAGACATCCGAGAACACGAAATCCAACGGTCGATATTAATTAACAGGGGAACTTTAAGTCAAGTATTCCCTCCGATCCAACGGATGAAACAGAGGTAAGCATTCTTTATTATGCTAAACAGGGCGGAGAAAATTCGGCGCTTGATGGTTCCTCGAACGGGTGTCACAAATGATGGGCATGATTTTATTGTACTTGTGTCTAAAAATGGCGAACAAGAGTCGAATATTTTGTTGGTTTTGGCCATTGAGTTGTTGTTATTGGTAAAGATGGAAACTTGTGAGAATTAAGGCAAAAAGATGATGATTTATAGAATTGAATTTGTCGTGTTTTTAAAAGCGAGGATATGACAGTTCGTATGTTTCATTGAAGGTTCCGATGACGGAGTGCGTGTGGATTTGCAACGTGGGTTGAGAATTGTTAAAAAATTGTCCAAGAAAATCGGTTGTCCCAAAAGTCGTTGGTTGGTCCTACCAAGGTCATTGTCCTCAAATTTTATGTTTTTGTATAGTTTTTGCATTAAAATTGTACATTTTTCATACTAGAATTGAAATTCAACTTTAATTTACTTATTTACTTATTTCAAGTTTTACTCTAAAAGAATGTTTATAAAAGAAATGTTGGAAATTAGTTTAATGTGAATGTTTTTTTGCTGGTTGCTAAATCAACACCAATGACTAGACATATATGTCTAGTATGCAAGAGTGCATGCTAAGGGTTGTGTAACTTCGAATGAGTGTGATTAGGACGATTAGATCATGACGACACGATATGTCGGTCCAGACCAATCTGAACCAAGAGATGCACCCAGTCTCAAGGGGCACCCGAAATTCTATAAAAATGACCCCAGTCTGACCATTTAATTCATGACATTCAATAAAAATATTATGTATATTGGCTCATCTCTTCTTCTTCTTAAATTCGAAAGTTCTTAAGCATAGTTTTTCTTCGTTGGAACTTAAGTTTTGAAGTGCTGCTAACTTAAATTCGAAAATTATCGTATTTAATAGACGATTGTCTAGAGTCGTGACACTTTGT
Organism: Rehmannia glutinosa; assembly: GCA_016081115.2. Classification (NCBI taxonomy): domain Eukaryota; kingdom Viridiplantae; phylum Streptophyta; class Magnoliopsida; order Lamiales; family Orobanchaceae; genus Rehmannia; species Rehmannia glutinosa. Next base: position 19,146 of record JABTTQ020002039.1, read on the forward strand.
ACAAACGATTTCGTCTTGCAGAGAGAGAATCTAATTCTCGTTTCAACTTTAAATTATGTCCCATTCTTCTACCTGGTTTTCATTATAAAAAGGTGATGTTCATTAAAATAAGACTTTGTAATAGTTATTTGCCAACTATAAAAATAATTATAAAAAGGTGATGTTCATTAAAATAAGACTTTGTAATAGTTATTTGCCAACTATAGAAATAACTCTAAAAAGGTGATGTTCATTAAAATAAGACTTTGTAATAGTTATTTGCCAACTATAAAAATAACTCTAAAAAGGTGATGTTCATTAAAATAAGAACTGTGCCGAAGTTTGTTGGTCGGTCCTACTTAAGACAATTCTTTCCTAATTAAACAATCTATTACAAAGAACATCTTCACTTGTCCATAATCCATATTATAAGCTGTTGACCTGGGCCATCTTTTTGTTTTTTTAAAATTTCCCCCTTAAGGTAGGCTAGTGAATAAGGCATTGCATCAGCAAAACGAAATAGTTGCAAAGGAATTGTCTGATGTTATAAATTCAAAAGGTTCAATTTGACGGGGATAAAAGATTTTTTTTTTATACCTAAAAATGCCTAAAGAAAGTGGAGGTGATGATTTTTTAGGGTTCAAAAGGTTCAATTTGACCATTTTTTTTTGGTACCTAAGTGCATCTACAATGGTTTGGGGTTCAAACCTCTCTTTTTGTGGATCCAGCATTGCCACGTCAATGCTACATCAAAAGTAATATGCTACATAAAAAGTAAAAAACCTACCATTTTCTCTCCAATCGAAAAACCTCCTACCAACTTTGTACAGTGCCCCACACTCAATACATTTATCATTAATAAATCTCTAACAAACCTTTTCTTTAATTTTACTTTTTCAAAAAAAACTGTAGTAGTTACAAACCAGGTTTGTGATAAAAAAACCTAAAACCTACCCTCCACAATGATTAGAGGTTTTTGTAAGATTTTTTCCTCCACAAACCTCACAAAAAGAACTCTATTGTAGATGCTCTAAAGACACCTACATAAAGTGGAAGTGATTGTTTTTAGGGTAATTGTATGAAGAGCTAGGAAGCTTTAATTTAGAAAATAAAAGTATTGGAACTCGGAGTTCATGTACAAATTCATGGGAAGGAATATGATTGAGTTTGGCATTGATACACAGTCTGATTCACTATCTCTTCATCACTTATTATAATACTACAAATCATTAATACATATTACGTTTATATTGATAATGTATTGTATATATGCTATTATGTATTAGTAATGTTGCAATAATAAATGAAATATCAATTGCAATTAGAAGTCTCAAAATGAGCCCGGCCCAACCGCCCAAAAAAAATACGGGCTAGGCTTCAACTCAGGAGGCCCATTTGGCCCAAAAAGTCTATCCGGTTCGGTAGGCCCGAATTTTCATGGATTAGGACGGACTTGGGTTTCACAAATAGCAACCCGGTGAAATTTTGACTCGACCCGACCAGACTTTCTCTTTGGCCAGACGGGCCGACACCGGACTGGACCGGCCCAGCCTATTTGACAACTCTAACAGTAATAAAGAATCCAGCTGTTGTTAATAAGTTTTCCTTATATTAAAACCGGTCGTTTGTCAAAGCTAGATCATCCAGTTAATTAGTTAGCTGAGAATAGAGATACATGAAAGATAGCTCATCGGTACTTGATGGATTAACTTTGTGCTTCAATGAATAGAAATTTGTGTTTTCATGATAATTGATTCGGGTTTGATCACATTCACGTGTTTCCTCTCCTAATGTACTCCTAAAAAGAATGGTAGTCGATGGAGCATATTTTGTTTTAAAAGGTTGGGCCTAGTCAACTCTGATTGAGCAAGACCTTGAGTTACAGATTCCTTTAATTTAAGAAAGGCCCCAAGAGATTTTGGTACGACAACGTGCGTTTTTAGACTGGTCATAGTCCTACCATATTCTACGGCTAGGCAATCGAAACATAAACTGTTGGAAATTTGGTTTTGATAAAACGGGCGTTGACCCGACTTTGACCAAATTTTCGGTGGCTAAGAATTTAATTCTGGAGGAATTAAATTGTGAATTGTTAATCTACTTTTTGAGTAGATGTTCGTAGTATTTTATATTTCTCAAAATTGAATTTCGGTGATGAGTGAGAAATTAATACACGATGTTGGCCACGCGAATGGGCATTGTGTATCCTAAAGTATAAATACTAGAAGGTGTTATTGGTTGTATATACTATAACACAAGTGTATGATCACAAATGGGCTCAATCGACCGATCCTTTGGGCTCGGGTTCAGGTTTAGTTAGTTTTGTAACTTGAAAATGGGCTTGGCCCAAATTCAAGTAACTGTGGGGCCTCATGAATTTAGACATTGGAGGTGTCCAAGTTCATGTGTGTGTGAATCTAGACATTGGAGGTGTCAGGTTCATGTGGCTTTTGGAGTTTGTAACTCCTCAGTGGTGGTCATAAGAAGAGGTTGTAACTCATGGGAGTTACATATGATGTTAATGCCCACTCTCTTTAGCTTTAATTCCCTACAAGTGTTGGAAATGATGACCTATATAAGTCTTAGGCGTTTTGTCGCTTATAGGGGGTTAGAAGAAAGGAAGAGATGGAGTTAGTATACATAGAAAAACGCATATCTCTCGCATATTCTTCAAGTGTTTAAAAAGTGTCGCAACTTTCCGATTTAACATTTTCAAGAACATTTCCTTTCCTCGCACTCGTGTCCAAAGAGTTCTCGCTCCTTCGAGTTCGAAAGGTGCCTTTGTGTCGTGGTGCTCGCACACAAAAGGAGGTAAAGTCGTTTTATCTTTGGGGACATTATGTCGACCGTGAGCACTAGCCGGGACGTATTTGTCTTGCGGATAGAGTTCTACTCGACTCGACCTTTTGTTGTCAAATTCATGCTCGAGTTGATTCCATTCAAGACTTGTAATAGTTAGGTTTTACATTTCTTGTAATTTTATGTTTCGCTTTTGTAAGCCATCTTGAAGGCTTTTCCCGTTGTAACCATTGTAAATATTTTCCAACAATCACAAGACAAATAACGTACCTTCACAATGGCGAGGAGAAATGTAACCTTAGCTTGGAGATGAATCGATGTAAGATCTTCCGGTGGATGGAATTGTATTTGTTGCTAAAAACGCGATGTGTTTGAAGCATGGGGCTAGGATGGTGATTTCTATGTCGTAACTTTGTCCTTAACGGACTTAGTTGTATACTTTACTATATGTATTGTGTGGTTGGTTTGAAGTGAGGATGTTTTTCCAAAATGTTCATGTGTTGAAAAGAAATACGAAATGAGGATGTGATTCCAAGAGGTTCGTTATTTCTAGTTTTTGGATTGAGAAATGGATGATTCAAAGAATCCAAAAATGTGTTGAAACTAGTCCGAAAGTTTTAATCGATCCCGCATGATATTCGTCTTTGAAGGGATGTTGTTTAAATGAAAAATTCCAAATGGTTAACATCGTTAAGATGTTGTTACCAGTTGGGAAATTTTCATGAATTCCTAAATGCATACCGAAGAAATTTGGATTAGTAGCTTTGATTGTTTCGACTGAAAAAGAAGAAAGCAATCGAGGGCCTGAAGCTAAATCCATGGAAGTCTTGGTAGAGACTCGAGTAAATTGTGTTGGAATATTTTTTAAGAATTCTAACGGATCAAGCGGCATCGGGTATGACCACACTTTCTGTCTCACTTTTGGATTTCGAGCTTGATTTGCGATTTAAGTGTTGCAGAAAGTGTTGTCCGAGGTGTTACGTAAAAGGCATGAAGCGAACACTTGCAGGAGATGTTGCCAAAAGTGTTGTAACACTAAAGGCGAGTTTGAGAACCAAGAGTGAGGTCTGAAATGTTGTCGAAGGTGTGACAACATCTAAGGTCACACTTGTTGTAAAATGGTTGGAATAGAATTGTTTCGGAACAAGGTTCAAATTTGTTTGAACGAGGTTCTAACGATATTGTTGGAATGAGGTTCTAATGGTTTTAGAACATCGAAAAGCATTCTAATGCTAATGAAAAGACCAGGAGTCTGTGTAAGTTCGACGTAATCTGGAGTTGAACAAAGAAACACGAGAATATATAGGGAGGCCGTGTTAACGGCGAACCACATATTGAATAAAATCTCACTTAAAGGGAAAGATAAGACTCTTACGAATTGTGGAAAAATCGTAAGTCTTCTACCTTATAAATACCTTAAAGTGTGGGGTGTTGGCTAAGGTTGCAATACCTAAACCAAAGCAAGTTAAAATGGCCCTATAACGGTCGATTGTGTTTCTATTGGTTATGCACTTAAAAAAAGAGTGTATATCATTTTATGGTACATAAGTAGGGTTGTAAACGATCCGAGCGAGCCGAGCGTTGTTTGCCAAATGTTTGTTTATTTTTGGTCATGTTCGAGCTCGGCTCGAGCTCGGTTTGGGTTGTTAAGTTTGTGTTCGTGTTCGTTCATTTAATTTTTGTTATGCTCAATTTGTTCAGAACATGTTCGTGAACATGTTCATATTTGAGTTCGTGTTCGATTACGTGTTCGTGAACATGTTCATATTCAAATTTGTGTTCATAAACCGCTCGTGAACAATCAACAACCATTCGCTCACGAACGAACAAACAAACAAACAAACAAATATCAATATTTAAATTAAATATTTTTAAATTAAATAACATTATTTATTATTAATTGAATAATAATAGAGCTATTAGCGAGCCCTTAACGAGCTTGTTCACGAACAATTCTAAACAAACACTAAACGAGCTTGTTCATGAACATTTATAAACGAACACTAAACGAGCTTGTTCACGAGCTATTAATGAACGAGTATAGGATTGTTCAAGCTCGCTTCGTTTATTTAACGAGCTCTAAAATTTGTTCGTTTATGTTCGTTTAACTAAATAAACGAACATAAACGAACAATATCCGAGCTTATTCACGAGTAGTTTGCCGAACGCCTGTTCGTTTACATGACTCTATACATAAGTCGAAAATCCGAAAATGACAGTTGGTACCATAATTGAGTCAATGAATGCTATATTCTTTGAGAATATTTATCCTTGTAAAGAAAGGATAAATGGAAGTTTAAAGAAACGATTGTATTGGATGTTTTTGGAGGTGTTCTTTGGAGGTGTTACTTCGGTGTTATAACATCCGGATGTAGCCACAGGTGTTATGCAGATGTTGAAGGTGCCGTCGGTGTTATAACATCCGGAACAACACTGGTACGACACCTCTTGTCACACTTGTGAGAATAGTTAGTTCAACACCGAGTGGTGAAGAATCGAGACGGGAAGTAAGAGGCCTAAGGTGGTTAAGTCCTTTGGACCGACTTTCTAACATTGATGTTAGATGGAGAGCCAAACTCGATTAAAGAGGTTTAAGTGGTCCGGATGCTCCGCCGGCAAGCAATCAATAGTGAAATCGAGTCCATTCCCGCAAAACCATACGTGGGAGTCTCGTTGATCTCCGCTGGTCATAAACCTTTAGGATGTAAATGGATCCTAAAGAAGTAGTATAAAAAGGATGGAACTATTGATAAGTATAAAGCACGGCTTGTAGCTAAAGGCTTTAAACAAAAAGAAGGGTATGACTTCTTTGACACTTATTCTCGAAACTTGAGGATTGCGTCTATTTGGGTGCTTCTCGCAATTGTCGCTTTGCACAATCTAGAGATTCATCGTGATGGATGTCAAGACGGTGTTTCGAATGGAGAGGTAGATGTTGAGATCTACATGGAACAAATGAAGGGTTTGTTGCACCCGCCAAGAAAAGAAAGTGTGCAAGTTGATAAGATCCTTGTATGGTGAAACAAGCTCCAAAACAATGGCATCTTAAGTTTGATAACACGATGTTGTCAAACGGGTATAAAATCAACGAATGTGATAAATGTGTATATGTCAAAGGGACATCAAAATCATTTGTCATAGTTTGTGTATACGTAGACGATTTGTTAATCATGGGCAGTAGTCATGATGTTATCATGGACACGAAAAGAATGTTAAAGAGAAACTTTGACATGAAGGATATGGGAACTGCTGATGTGATCCTGGGGATAAAAATCAACAGAACTCATGATGGAATTATCTTGTCGCAATCCCACTATGTGGAGAAAGTGCTCAAGAAATTCATTGCTTTTGATAGTTCACTGTCAAAGACGCCCATTGATTTAAGTGTAACTGGTTGCTAATGAAGCGTAACTAAGTGGCTCGGAGATGGAATACTCACATATTATAGCGGTCGATGTACATTACAAATTGTACACGCCCAGACGGGCATACCCTCGTAAATATGTTGAGTAGGTTCACGAGCAATCCAAGCCACGAATATTGGAAAGCGTTAACCAAGGTGTTAAAATACTTGAAGTATACCTTGGAGTATGGGCTATACTACTCGAGATATCCGGCTGTACTTGAAGGGTATAGCGATGCTAGTTGGATTTCGGATTCGAAAGATTCTTATTCCACTAGTGGATACATATTCACCATTGGAGGTGGTGCGGTGTCGTGGAAGTCCACAAAACAAACGTGTATAGCTCGGTCCACCATGGAATCTGAGTTTATAGCTTTTGACAAAGCTGGTGAAGAAGCAGAGTGGCTTCGAAACTTATTGGAAAATATTCCATGTTGGAGGAAACATGTGCCTTCTGTGATGATTCACTGTGATAGCCAAGTGGCTATAGGAAGCGCACAGAGCAATATGTATAACGGTAAGTCTAGACATATACATCGGAGACACAATACCGTTAGACAATTGATCTCAAATGGTGTGATGTCAATTGACTGCGTAAAGTCAAAAGACAATTTGTCAGATCCTTTGATGAAAGGACATAATCGAGATCAATTGAGTAAATTGCTATAGGGAATGGGCTTAAAGTCCACATAGTAAAATAACCATCATAGTGGTAACCCAACCATGATGACTGGAGATCCCAAGAACTTGGTTCAATGGGAAAACTAAGCTATGAAGGTTAAGTTGTAACACTTGAAAACAATGTTTCTGTAAGTCCAAGCGGCTACGATAATCTAGAGGGGGGTGAATAGATTATCTCCATCTTTTCGATTTCGCCCTCTTTTTCGAACAAAACAAGCTAAGACAATAATAAAGGTGTGGGAATGTAAATAGCACGCGTCGATTTATAGTAGTTCAACCCACCTAGGGCCTAATCTACTACCACCCCAAAGATATCCGGAATGGGTTTTGAAAAAGAAAAAGAATTTTATTGATTACCACAATTAATACAAATTCAACTTACAACAACACCTTGAAGAGCACCACACTCTTCTTCAACACCACATTTGAGATTACCACAATCTCTTTTGAAGATTACCACAATCTCTAACGGCACCTTGTGAAGATTACCACAATCTTCAACCTTGAAGAATACCAAATTCTTCAACACCTTGACAAGAAGATTACCACAATCTTCTTACACCTAACACCTAGATCACCCAAATGTGTTCTTACCACAAGAACACTCACAAGGATATCTTGTGTTGAATGATTACCCAAAAATTCAAGATTACAACTCGATAATGAATTATACAATTGAGTGCAAGTGTAATCAAGAATAGCCTAGACCTCAAGAATGTGAAAGTGGTAAGCTAGGTAAATTACAACAAGAATAATGACAATATAAGACCAAGTATTTGCTTGAGTATTTCTTGTTGTGTTTTATTGTTCTCTCTTATTGTTGTGCTTCAAATTTTCCTCTATTTATAGGAGATGATTGATCCTTGATAGCTCCTCTTGGAATCGATATCTACAAAAAAATTGCAATTAAAATCAAGATTATAGCTGTTAGAAATCAATCCCACAATTTAGGGAAAACCCGTCACGACAACGGTTAGAATTTTGCTGTCAAACTTGAGGGCGACGGTCGCGCATCGATAGAGAAAAAAAAAAAAAGAAAAATTACAACGGGGAGATCGGTCGCCCAGGGGTGCGGCCGATCGCCCACCATGTGGACCGATCACCCTGACCTATTTTGATAGTTCCGTGAGTTCTGTTTCAAGAAACTCATTCCAGTGCAGTGGCCGCCTTCTTGTTGGTCGACCTCGAAATGAAATATTGTCCAATATTTGTCGAAAATAAACCTCAAGAAATACTCCGAAAAATTAGTAAAAATATTTTAAACCAATCAGGAGTATTTTGGACAACATTAGAAATATAGTTTTGATGTTAGAACACATTAACACAAAATCATCAAAAGTATTGTCCAGTATAAACTTCAAGAAATACTCTGAAAAATAGTAAAAACAGTTTAGATCGATCGGGAGTATTAGGACAATATTTAGAAATATAGTTTCAATGTAAAAACCCATTGACACAAAATCATTAAATGTGTTGTCCAATATTGTCGAAAATAAACTTGAAGAAATACTTCGGAAAATATTAAAACCATTTTAAATCATTTAGGAGTATTTGGACAACCTTTAAAAACATTGTTTTGGTATAAAAACAAAATCATCAAAATCATGATAAAACCATTTATCTAACAGTTTCAACCCATCCCTAGAGAGCAATGCCAAGTGTTGAAACACCTGCAAGTTGTGGTGAGGCTAAGTCATTTGACTTTTAATGATTCCTACACCTCGTTGAGGTAGAGTATGACAGGATACTCGGATAGGAGATCACCTATGTTAGTGAGAAGTGAGGGCCGCTTCAAAGTAACACTTATGAATCCAAAGTGGTGTCCATGGCCAGAAACGGACACAAACGTGAGAACAGGAGGGGTTGAGACCTTACTGTGTTAATACTATTGTCTCGGTATACACCGTGGAGGAATAGTTCATGGCATTACGTCCACTAGGCCGCCAGTGTACCTGATAGTATTGACTATGGAAGGTTCAAAGTCACAAGCTACCTTTCTCGGATGCAGTATTGTCTCTTGAGGACTGGTTGCGAGTCTGCATTCATGCATGCATTAATTTTCACTCATGTGGGGGATTGTTGGAAATTTGGTTTTGATAAAGCGGGCGTCGACCCGACTTTGACCAAATTTTCGGTGGCTAAGAATTTAATTCTGGGGGAATTAAATTGTGAATTGTTAATCTACTTTTTGAGTAGATGTTCGTAGTATTTTATATTTCTCAAAATCGAATTTTGGTGATGAGTGAGAAATTAATACACGATGTTGGCCACGCGAATGGGCATAGTTTATCCTAGTATAAATACTAGAAGGTGTTATTGGTTGTATATACTATAACACAAGTGTATGATCACAAATGGGCTTGAACCAGGACCGACCCTTTGGGCTCGGGTTCAGGTTTAGTTAGTTTTGTAACTTGAAAATGGGCTTGGCCTGATTCAAGTAATCATTGGGCCCGATGAATTTAGACATTAGAGGTGTCCAAGTTCAGTTCATGTGTGGGTGAATCTAGACATTGGAGGTGTCTCAGGTTCATGTGGCTTTGGAGTTTGTAACTCCTCAAGTGGTGGTCATAAGAAGAGGTTGTAACTCATGGGAGTTACATATGATGTTAATGCCCACTCTCTTTAGCTTTAATTCCCCACAAGTGTTGGAAATGATGGCCTATATGTCTTAGGCGTTTTCTTCGCTTATAGGTGGTTAGAAGGAAGGAAGAGATGGAGTTAGTATACGTAAAAAACGCATATCTCTCGCATATTCTTCAAGTGTCGGTAAAAGTGTCGCAACTTTCCGATGAACATTTTCAAGAACATTTCTTCGCACTCGTGTCCAGCGGTGAGTTCTCGCTCCTTCGAGTTCGAAAGGTGCCTTTGTGTCGTGGGTGCACGCACACAAAGGAGGTAAAGCCGTTTTATCTTTGAAGACATTACGTCAAACCGTGAGCACTAGTCGGGACGTATTTTGTCTTGCGGATAGAGTTCTACTCGACTCGACTTTGGTTGCGATTCATGCTTCGGAGTTGGATTCCATTTAAGACTTGTAATAGTTAGGTTTTACATTTCTTGTAATTTTATATTTGTTTTGTAAGCCATATTGAAGGTTTTCCCGTTGTAACCATTGTAAATATTTTCCAACATAAACTACTTCAGATAATAAAGAATTGGAGGAATAGGATATCTAGCCATCTATTACTGTTGGATTTTGTCCATCGTGGAATGCCATTTTCTCCATGTAATGCGGCTACTGACTAGACGAAATCGCTATTATGTTATTGCGTGTATTTCATACTGACTAGAATTGTTTTTCTAGGCCGCCTGACAGAAATTTGGGTTATTTTGGTTAGTAGAGTCGAGATGACAAAATTAAGCTCGGACCAATATTTGGGTCGCGATGGGCCGGGGTATTTAGGCCCAAAAAAAGGTGGGACTATTTGGTCGGCCCGATGGGCCAGGCTAGATCGGCTTTTTTGGCTCCGTCCGAATTTTTTGTACATAATGTATATATATGGGATGGGCTGGGTCAGCTATTTTGGTCGCCCAAACCAAATCGGGCCACCCAAACCGACCTTTTTTTTTCAAAAGCCTGATGGGCTTGGGCTGGCCTGTCCCGACCCACTGGTTCGTAGGATCTCTTTAATTCCTTTTCCTAAAAATAATCATACTTATTTTATACATTTCCCCAATATAATTTGTTTTATCCCAAATAAAATGAGATTTAACACAAAGAAACTCTTTACAATTTTAATGTTATATTATCTTAAATGTGTGTATATATAGGGGCGGAGCTAGACCCTAACCCGTAATTTTAAGGGGGCTAAATAGTTTTGGGGGCTATATCAATAAAAAATAAATATTTAGTACTAAAAAATAATATTTTAGAATAAAATATACATATAAATAATAAGTTTTCAAAAAGTTGGGGGTAGGGGACTTTAGCAATGGAAGGAAACGCCCTATATATATATATATATATATATATATATATATATCTTAATAGTAAATTAGAAATGATTATTACCTTTTTGTAAAAGGAAAGGTAGATAGATTGATATTAAGCCAAAAATCATAATATTTCCTCAGTCGTCCCTAACTAGTGATTGACATGAGCGGATAATGCATCCAAACTCAAAAGAAATTATAGACAAATTGATTGAAACTATCCACTATGACCTTTGTAGCACTCCCAATTACAATAAATGTGACTGACATGTTATTCCATAAAACATAATTGCAATAACTTGTAACTACAATCCCCCCTAGGCGCGCCCTCCACGCTCGCGCGCCTTTGCTCGGCTCCCCAAGTGCTCTTCGACTCCCTCATCTCCTCCAACTAATCTTTCCACTCTTTCATGTGTGTATTCTCCCCACTCTCTTCCAAGCAAGATTTTTACTAAGCCTCCTCCCAACAATGAATTCAAAGATCAAGAAAGTTAAAGAGATAAGTTTTACCTGTTGAAGACATGATCAAACTCTCTTCCAAAATTTGTCTTTAGCGTAAGAATGAGTGAGATCCCTCAAGTCAAGCTAAATTAGTGAACAAGACAAGGCAACACAATATCTCTTATATCTTGCACTGCTTCTCCTACCTCCGCAACCCGAGAGTTGGGGGGCTTATTTTAGGGACAAATTCGATTTTTTCATTTAATATTATTTTAATTATTTCACACTATATTTAATTCTAAATTATTTAATTAATTATTTAATATTATTAATTAGTATTAGATCACATATATAATTATGTGGCCCATGCGGTCCGTACCGGCGGCAACGATCCACTTTATCGGACGAAGCTCATGCAGCCCATCAACCCAGGTATAAAAATGTATGTGCTCGTTATTTGTAAGTATTCTAAATTCATTACTTTCAAGTGTATTAAGACAAAGTATCACTTGTACTAAAACTATTATTTTTACACTAAAAGTATCTCTTTGAACACTAAAAGTGTAATCCGTCGCACCGTTCACCTGTGTTACAACTTACAAGATACCTGCTCATATCAAAAATCTTTACTTAGAGTGCTGGTCTACATATTTAAGCAACATCATTATATATAACATAGCTAGGTCGGGCATATGACGATTAATGCTATTTTTTTGTGTTTGAAAAAACATTTGTCCTATACTTTAAGGAGAATGCACTTATGGCAAAAAAAAATATTTGGTCCTTTATCTAACACCATTTTGAGATCCCATCATTTTTCTTTTTCCTTTTGACAAATAGTCCTTTTTCTCAACAAAAAATTTAGATTTGGTCCTCTTACCTGATGTAGCAGGTTACTTTGACCTGTTGAGCTGATTTGACATTTTTATTTTCAAAATTTTTAATTTTCATTCAGAAAACAATATTTAAATCTTTAATGGCATCCTAGTTGGCTTAAATAATGAAAAATTAATTAAATAAAATATTTTTTTTTGAGAAATCTAAAAAAATTATTTAAAAATTCTGAAAATTGTTTTACTAAAATTAAAAATTATTTGAATTTTAGTAACTGTGTCTTTAAAAATTCAAAAAGATATTTTAAAATCTAAAAATAAAATATATAAAATCTGATAGCTTTTGTAAAAAACTAAAAATAGAAAAAATCAAAATTATTTTAAAATTACAAAAAAATAGATATGAAAATTGTTAAAAAAAACTATAAACTGTTTTAAAAAATTTGAAATTTATTTGAAATATTATAAACTATTTTAAAACGTCGTAAATTGTTCAAAAAAACGAAAATTTGTCTGAAAAAAATGAAAATGGATTAAAAACAAAGACTTTTTTAAATTTTTATAAAAAACATATCTGATTTTTTTATAAAATAAAAAATAGATTAAAAACTTAGAATTGTTTTTAAAAAACTATAAATTATTTTTCAAAAATCTAAAAATTATGCCAAATATGTAAAAAAAATGTGAAAATCAAAGGAAAAAAATATTAAATTTGTTTAAAAATTAGATTATTTTTATATATTTGTCATAATTGTCGGATTTATTTTAAAAAATAATTCAATTGTTTTTTGAAAAAATTTAAAAGTCTTAGTTTTAATCCATTTTCAGATTTTTAGACTAATTTTCTTGTTTTTAGACAATTTTCAACTTTTTTAATTTTATATTTTAATATTTCAAATAATTGTTAGATTTTTAACATTTTTTTTAGTTTTTTAAACAAATTTTCAGATTTTTAAACATCTTTTAGTTTAAAAACAACTTTTTAAAATAATTTTGAGTTTTTCTATTTTAAAAATATTTTTTTTCAATATTTCTAATAAATTTCAGATTTTTTCAAACAGATTATATTTTTTTAACAACTTTCGTATTTTTTTTTTGTAATTTTAAAATAATTTCAATATTTTTTTACTATTTTTAGTTTATTAAATAAATTATCAAATTTTAGAAATTTAATTTTTAGATTTTAAAATGGATTTTTGAATTTTTAGGATGGCATGTAAGATTTAAATATTGTTTTCTAAATGAAAATTAAATATTTTGAAAATAAAAATGCTATATCAACTCAACAGTCAAAGCAACTTGTTATAGCAGGTAAGAGACAAGTCTCAATTTTTTGTTTAGAAAAAGACTATTTGTTAAAATAAAAAAAAGAAAAAGGATGGAATCTCAAAGTGGTGTTAGATAAAAAAAAAAAAAACAAATTTTGCCATGCACTTATTACATAATCAAGTGTCTATTATACCCTTCAGATTATTATATTAACTAAGATTAGACGTAAATTAAGTCAAATTATTACCTTACTAAGTTGCTTTGAATAGGAAAACAGAATTTATAGGTATATTTTATGAACAAACAAAAGTCAAAGCATTAAAAAAATTAAGGGCAAAAAGAAAACCTAATTCATGCTCCCTGACGCATTCGTTTTGTCTTCTTTTTGTGGGGGAAGATTGAATGATTGATCATCACCTCGTGCAATTGGCGATCACTAATATATTTTTGAGATAATTATTTTATACCCTCCAAACTTTACCTGTTTTTACACTTTGTCTCTTATACTTTATTTTGGTTCACTATGCCTCCTGAACTATGAATATTTTCGCATTTTACCATATATTGACAATTTTGCCCCTATAATTTTGTAAATACCTTTTAACAGTTTTAAAAATCCATTTAAGCTCTAATTTATTGCATCTAACCCCTTAATTTATAAAATTATCATATAATCTAATCAATATGAATTTTACTCTAAAATAATTTGTTCCTGATTAAACTAGACATGAGAACCAAACTAGGTCTTTTGATTTTAAGATTGGATATAGTCCATTACGACCATATCGGCCCAACACGCTTACGTAAAATTAATAAATCCCTTAAACAGCACCACCGGATCGCAAAAATTGCCCCGGATCGTTTGACAAACACTCCTCACTGTTCAACCTCACCTCGGGGAAGATGATCTGCAAGTTATCCGACTCCTTCAGAATCGTTTCAAAGCACAGCCTTGGTTCGTTTCCTACTCCAGGCGTATAAGTAATTTTTAAATGGGATGAATTAATGGAACATTATGAAGACATGTTGAAGTAGAAAGTCTCTTTTTATTAAGAACTTATAAAAATATTTATTACATTAGTAATCTCCTTTTGGGAGGAGAATACTGGTTTAGCCTCTCATAGTTGAGGCTTGCACTCAAAAACACATAAAATTTGAAAACTAAAACACTCAAAAATATTACAAATTTTTCTCTCAGACTTTATTATTAGAAAACTAAGGAAAATGTTCGATGTCCTCAGCTTCCTTCAAATCTTGCATTTTATAGAGGTAAGTCCGGACTTCAAAGGCGGATTTCAAATCTTGCTGATATCTATGACGTCACTGCTTACGTCATATCCCACATTATTGTCTCGACTATTTTTCTTTTTTTCTTCTGTGACTCAAAGCGCATGTGAGGTTTGTCGGGAATCTTTTAAAAATTTGGTTTGTGTGGTCCCCGAGGATAACGTGTCTTGTGAGTGGGCCTTGTCCTTTCCAGTGCATGATCTTGTCGGTCGGGTTTGGGTCGAGAATCCTTTCCCGAACTCGGGTTCCTTCATTCGGGGCATGCTTGATGATCCTGGTCGATCCAATGCCCAACATGCGCCATGTTACGAGAATTTCCGGTAAGTTTCTTTGCTCACCGGAATCTTATTCTCCTGCAGAATTCTTCTCTTCGTCTCGAAAAGCTCCTCTGCGAATCCTGTTGTTGATCCAGTCATTGAATTCAGTAGGAAAGATCCATTTGCTGAATTCTGGAAAAACTTAAATGGATATTTGACTTTGTCCATTTCAGTTATACAAACTCAAAGACCCCATGCTCGTCGTGTAGAAGCTTCGTCTTTGAAAATTGCTCCTACTAATACTGGTCCTTCTTCCTGAAGTGGTAGTTTCTTGATATATTTTAAAGCATTTCCATCCGGTCTTCTTAGCTTAATAAAATAAAAAGCTTCATTAAAGCCTTTCTTCGCTGGTTCGGGAGCTACATTGATAAAATACAGTTCCAAAATATCTCCTCTGGCCAGATGTGGATTATTGGCCCAAGTCTCGTAAACCGCTTTCCCAATCCATTTCGGTAATTTTGAAATTTTTGGGAATCCGGATGATACAGTATAAATTGAAGCTAAAGCTCCAAAAGTATACCATTCTTGAACTTCATTTGGATGACTTCCTGGTTTCATCCAAACTCGGGATACTTGCCCGAGATATCAACTATTGTTTTTCCGGTTGATACCTCTTTTTGTAATCAATTTCTCCCATTGTCTTTGATATACCTGCATTGGAGAAATCTTAATCTCGTCGTTTGGACCTTAGATTTGCACATGCGTGGCCCAAGATCCAACTCTCCCTCTTTTACCCTGCAGGTCTTTGGGTTGACTTGAAGACTCGGGTTGTGACATTGGAGCTTCAACATCCGTTCGATTTGTACACCCTCGGGAATGCATCACCGCAACACTTATGATTATGGTACTTGAATCCATAACCTCCGGGTTAGAGCCCCGTTCTCTATTCGCCCTACTTTTTGCACCGTAAGAGAAGCGGCCTGGAAGAGAGGCCTTGCGATCTGCTAAGAACAATTGTCCTTGAGCGAACCGGCATGCTCATATTTGGCTAGAAACGAATTTTCGGTCACTATTGAAGTCGCCCAAAGAACTCTCGCATTGAGACATAACGTCCCAAAACCTCGTTCTAGACTCTCCAGGTTTTCCCTGAGATGTCTTACTCGTTTAAGGACCTCGTCAGCAACGCGTCCTTCTATCTCGTGTCAAAAAATCTATAAGAATATTTTCATGAGATTTTATAATAACAATATCATAATCATAATATTGACATTCAGCTTGCCATCTAAGTAATCGAGCCTTTTTCTGGTTTTGATTCAATTTTATTTTTTAAAAGCCTTGACACTTGAATTATCAATTTTTAAAGTAAACTTTTTAGCCGGTAAAAATATATGCCATTTTTAAAAGCCTTTCGATCGCAAAGAATTCTTTCTCGTTGATATGCCATCTGTTTGCTTCACTGGGTGTGAATAAACCGCAATATCGCATGGCACTTCCTCGCGTTTGGTGTGACCTTAGTAAGAATCTGTTGCCCACCAATCATCACTGGAATCTATGTAAAGAACAGATTCGTCCTCGTCTTGGGGAATCGCAAGCTTTGGAAGCTTTTTACGAGACTTCTTTAAGTTGCTTAATTCTTCTTGATGTTATTCTTCCCATTTGAATACTACATTTTTTTAGCAATAAAGCTAAACACCTTCCCGTAATGTGCTAGATTGTTTATGAACATCCCAAAAAATTAACAACTCAAGAAAACTCAAGTCGCTTCTTATCTTCCTTCAACAAAGACACCTTTGAAGATCACCACAATCTTCAATCTTGAAGAATACCAAAATTCGCAACACCTCAAGAGCACCACACTCTTGAAACACCTATCACTTAGATCACAAGTGTATTCTTACCACAAGAATACTCACAAGGATGTCTTGTGTTGAATGATGACCAAAAATCAAGATTACCACTCAATAATGAATATTACAATATGAGTGCAAAGTGTAATCAAGAATAGCCTAGACCTCGAGGATGTGAAAGTGATAAGCTAGGCAAAATTACAACAAGAATAATAACTATGAAGAACAAATATTTGCTTGAAGTGTATCTTGTTGTGTTGTCTCTCAATTGTTGTTTTGGTTGCTCCAAAACTTCCTCTATTTATAGGAGATGATTGATCAAGCATAGGCTCCTCTTGGGGATTGAAAATCTACATAAAAATATAATTAAAATCAAGAATATAGTGTTAGAAATCAATCCCACATTTTAAGGAAAGTTTGTCTATTTGCCAAACGATCGTAATTTTCTTTGTCAAAAGATAGGGCGATCGGTCGCGCTCAAATAGACGTTTGAAGAAAACATAGCAAAATAATACAGGGCGACCGGTCGACATGGACCTCGACCGGTCGACCTCGTCCCCAACCGGTCCCCCTCATGGATTTTCAAAGAGCAATTGTTCTGTTTCAATTTTTGCTCCCAAGGTCGACGCCCGGTCGACCCAGGTTGACTTGGCAATTTCCCTTTCGTCTCATTTTTTGTTCCAAAATTCATCTTCGTGTACGGGTTGCCCTCTACGGCGATCGGTTGACCTCGAGACAGAAATGTTGTCGAATTTTTGTCGAAAATAAAACTCAAGAAATACTCCGAAAATTTTGTAAAAGCTTTTTAAACCAATCGGGAGTATTTTGACAACATTTATGAACCTTGTTTTGAAGTAAAAACTTATAAACATAAAATCATTAAAAGTGTTGTCCAATTTTATCTAAAATAAAACTTGAAGAAATACTCAGGAAAATATTAAAACCATTTAAAATCAATTAGGAGTATTTGGACAACAATTAAAAACATTGTTTTGGTGTAAAAATAAAATCATCAAAATTAAGATAAAAACATGTATTAAACAATCTCCCCCTTTTTGATGATTACAAACCAAAATAATATTTTTTGAAATATTTGGAGGATAATTTTAAAAACGATTTTCCGGTAAAAACAACTAACCGTTTAGAAGCAACCAAAATTTCCAAAATACATAAGCAACCAAGTAAAGGAGAAAATATAGTCCAAGAATAAGCACAAGCTCCCCTAATCAATAAGCACATCAAGAATAATGTAAAAGCAATGAACCACAAGCTAAAAGCTTTAGCTTTTACATTTTGTTCAAGAGCTTATAAGCTCCCCCTGTCAACAAAATATCATTAGACAAGTATATAAGTCCATCAAGCAACAATTGGACTAAATATAATTCACAACTTATGGCTTTTAAGATGCCATAGCTTATAACTTTTATAACAAGCTTTTATTAGCTTCTTTGAGCTAACGAGCCAATATCTGTTTCTCCCCCTTTGGAATCATCAAAAAGAATGTTAGGATGATAAAAACATTATACAAGTTTATCAAAGTGCGCCAACAATACGATTTATCAACCATTGAAAGAATTAAGCTTAGAATCCCCAAAACAATGGGAGAGATGTATCATAAGAAATCCATAAGCTCATTTTGTTAGCAAAAAACATGATCTCAATAAGAATTTAAGACATTTGAAAATAAGAGAATCATGTAGGTTATGAATCTTTCATTGAAACATTTTATCGAACACTTGGCGGGCGTCAAAATTTGAAGAAGATGTATATAGCCCTTGTAAAAGAAATTAAGCCAAGTTTTTCATATCATCACCAAAAGCAATTTTTCAACATATGTCCAACAAATAAAAAGCTCAACAAAGTAAATTCTCAAGGGTTCGACCCAATTGAGACAATTTTAGCCAAAAAGGATCAAGGCGTTACTAATGCCATCAAGCAAAAATTAAAGAGCCATCAAGTAATACATGCCAAGCATCAAACAATGCATATTAGACATTACAAATGTCCCAAATTATCCATCTAAACAAAATGATCAAGGTATCTCAAATGCATTTAAGCAAAAAATTAAAAGAAGCACTTTTACCATTAAGTACTTCATACCAACTATCAAACAATGCCAAACTAGAGTATTTTTACCATCAAATACTCCATCAATATCATGATCATCCACAAGTCATTATCAACTTGCTATTTTAACCATTTCAAGAAAACAAGCAAATCTCATTAGTGCAATTTAGAGTTTTACAAGATAGTCCATAGAAATACGAAACAACATGAACAAGAGAAAATGCAAAGATAATAAAGGGGTGGGGACATCATTCCTCGTCCGAAGAGAAGCAAGTTCCGGGAATAAGATCTTTGATGAATTTCTTCAACTTGCCGATTGATTTTTGCATTTTGGAGGTCTTTTGCTCCAAAGCCTCATACCTAGTTTCATGATATGTTCTTAGATCATCATACTCGGCTCAGGTGTACCTCCTAGGCGGTTGAGCACCAGATACCCTCCAAATTGCTCGGTTCGCCTTCCTCCGCCAATCTCATGGCCTCGGCATCATCAAAGAAGTCGTTTGGATCTGGGGAACCTTGGCCTCTTCCTCTAGCCATTTTAGTTGGTCGGATGTCCATATTTTTGCGCATAGTGACCATTTGGGAGATGTTATCAATGTCAAATTCATTTTGAAATACCTCCAATTACACTGGATGAAGGTAGACCCGATTGTATAAGAAGTTTACAAATCCAATTGCCCATAACAAACTTCTTATTTCCTTGAGTAACGGACTCAATAAGACATTAAATAAGTATAGCGCCAAAATTAAGCGGTTCCCTTCTAAAGCAATCTTATAAGTTAAGAAATAGTCCATGTTGCTAGGCATTTTTCCCGCTTTTCCACATGCAATAGGCAACAATAACGGATATAATCCGGTGCTCAGAGTCATCGCCAACAATGAATATTTTGGCCGTACGCCCAAATAAGTCTTGACTTCTTTCATAGAGACCCCAACATCTCATCATTCCAAATTGCACAAGAAAAATAGTCCCAACCACCTTCTCTTACATGTAAAAGCTGACAAATTTCATTAGGAGTCCACCTAAAATGACGACCCCTTACAAACGAATTTACCGCAATAGGCTTCCTATTATCATCATATTCCACCCACATATTTGCATAAAAATGTTGAATAATATCATCATCATATAAAACATATGCATGCTCCCACAAAAACATCCAACTTGCTCTTCAAAGAATCCTCTAATAGTAGGATATTCATTAGTAAACGAATTAAATCGATAAATTTTAGTGCGAGCAATCGATTTTCCACCCATTCCCAAATCTTCATAGTACCACTCCGCATATTTATTGATGAAATCTAGAACATTATTAGAACGGGACCTAATGGTATTAGAGATTTCTTACTTTTCGCCCAACGGCAATTTTTGAACAAAATTGTTTCATGAGCTCGGCAATTTGGGGCTTGGAGAGTACGGGATTTTGAATGTCATCACGTTCTTAATCCATATTCCTTTGGGTAGCTCGAATATCCCTTTGTTCGGCTTCTTCTTGTCGATTTCTCGAAGAACCCTCTCCGCCCTTTCTTCTCTTGGAAGTGGGATTTTGACCGGTGGAATTTTTTGGAGGTGCCATATATGAAAGATTCTTGCAAAAAGATGTGGATTAGCAACAAGAATCACAAAGATTGATGAAGAATTGAAGATTATAGAGAAAAAGGGATGGGAGCGTGCGCAAACGAAGGTTGGAGATTTTTATTCTGTTTGAAGAAATGAAGAACAGAACGTTTTTAACCAAGAAAATAGGCCTGGGCGACCGGTCGAGGTAGGGTGCGACCGGTCGATGTGTAGAAGCGGCGACCTATTCGGCCCGCCTTGACCGTCCCAAAGGCAATTTTTCATTTTCCGATTTTTTCAAAATTTGATTTTTCACCCCAAAAGTTTTAAAACTTTGCAAAAATAATTATGGACTAAATCCAACAAATATTATTTTCGAGAAAACATATACTAAAGAGAAAATCGAGATTTTACGAAAGTAGTGTCCTTTTGAGAAAATTTCATAAAATCATTTAGAGGCACTTAAGGGGTTGAAATGAAATATTTTGAAAAATATGTGGATGACATGAACTTAATATCGAGTACAAAAAAATATGAGTGAACATACCTCGATGGTTTAAGAATCTCTAATAGACGATAGCCAATGAATATGAGATATATAACCTACACAATTCTTTAAACAAATTTTCCACAAGATATGATAGCACAAGTGTAGGTCAAACAATAATAGATATCTCAATAAAATGCTTATGCTATAGAAATCCAAAAGAGTTTAAAAACAACATGTAAGGTCTCATTTTCAAAGGATTTTAAAAACACAAATATATATAGAAGACCTTATAAATTTTAAAACTCATTTTGCAATTTAAACACAAATAAAAACATGCAAAAATGCATATTTAAATAGGGAGATACGATTTACCAATTTCTCCATTTCCATGGGTTGTGTCGTTCCCATTGTTGATGATATCTTCCGTTTGAAAATCTTCATGTTGATGGTGGTTTATCCAATTACTCCATCTCCAAGGATTATATCATTCCCTTTGTTGATAATGTCTTTCTCTTGGAAATTCATTGTGGGGATATCTTCTCCTTTGATCAAATGAGACGCTCATTTGATGTCTTTTTGGTGGTATGAATTTTCTTCGATTATTATTTCGCCGGGTACCTAATGTAACATTGTTTTGTGGTACCCTCAAGTGTTTGGGTCCTTTGGGATTAGTCTTGAGACTTTTAGGTCTCCAACAATAATTAGAGCTATTTCTAGCCCGACAAGTATTAACGGCGTGTCCCTCTTACCGCAATAAAAGCAAGTAATATTACTAACATGCATAGAAACTCGATTCTTTTGCATATGTTTGACAATGTTAGGCTCATGATCAAGTTCACTATTCAAATTATCACAACCAATAACATTCACAATATTGGGCAATTTATTGGTACTCAAGTTTGATTTTGATAAATCATTTTTCATGCAATTCATATCCTCAACAAGAGTACTATTTTGTTTTTCAAGGTTTCTAACCTTGTCAAGTGTGGTGGTGTGAGCACATGATAGTGATTCATAGGAAGTAAATAAACTATCCTTTCATTTTTTCAAAACAATGAATTCCTTTTTCAAATTTTTGTACTTAACAAGTAAATTTTGGAATTCATTTTGAAGATCGTCAAAATCATTTTGCAAATCAATATAATCATTTTGAATAACAATATCATAAGAAGTAGAGGGTTTAAGACATACCTCGTTTTCTTCTTTGATGCCCATAAGACAATGTTCAACTTCTTCATAGTTGGAAGTTGTAAGAGGCTTGTTCCTTAGATTTGGCATTGTATCCCTTTGAGAAGTAGATGCTTTTGAGTTGCTTCTATCATTTGCATATACTTCATGAATGGCTTCTAATTTTTGCCATACTCCATGATCCGATCGAATTCCTACGATATGATCAAATTCCAAATTAGTAAGTGAACAATATAAAATATTAAGAGCTTTACCGTTTAAGGAGATGATTTTCTTCTCTTCATCATTGAGCTCTTTGAAGCCTTTGGAGGTGTGTGGTGTGTCTTTCATCGGAATGGATTCTCCATTTATGATGGTGTTCCAAATGTCGAACCCGCAACCTTGTAAATAACATTCCATTCTTTCTTTCCAAAATATAAAATTTTTGGAATCAAATAGAGGTGGCTTTGGTGGTGGAGTCTTTGGTAAGATGAGCTTCGTTCAGTAAGACGATTGTTTCTCTTCACTCGCGATTTGAAACGAGCTTGCCAAAGAGTTTGGCTTTGATACCACTTGTAAGTCAGCGGCTACGATAATCTCTAGAGGGGAATGAATAGATTATCTCCATCTTTTCGATTTTACCCTCTTTTTTGAACCGAATGCTCAAAGACAATAATAAAGGTGCGGAATGTAAACAACACGCGACGATTTAAAGAGGTTCAACCCACCTAGGGCCTAATACTCTACCACCCCAGTATATCCGGGATGGATTTCAAATAGAAAAAGAATTTTATTAATTACCAAAATTAATACAAACTCAACTTACAACACCTTGAAGAGCACCACACTCTTCTTCAACACCACCTTTGGAGATTACCACAATCTCCCTTTGAAGATTACCACAATCTTCCTTCAACGGCACCTTTGAAGAGCACCACAATCTTCAATCTTGAAGAATACCAAATTCTCCAACACCTCAAGAGCACCACACTCTTGAAACACCTATCACCTAGATCACCCAAGTGTATTCTTACCACAAGAATACTCACAAGGATGTCTTGTGTTGAATGATGACCAAAAATCAAGATTACAACTCAATAATGAATATTACAATATGAGTGCAAAGTGTAATCAAGAATAGCCTAGACCTCAAGGATGTGAAAGTGATAAGCTAGACAAAATTACAACAAGAATAATAACTATGAAGAACAAATATTTGCTTGAAGTGTATCGTGTTGTGTTGTCTCTCAATTGTTGTTTTGGTTGCTCCAAAACTTCCTCTATTTATAGGAGATGATTGATCAAGCATAGGCTCCTCTTGGGGATTGAAAATCTACAGAAAAATACAATTAAAATCAAGAATATAGCTGTTAGAAATCAATCCCACATTTTAAGGAAAGTTTGTCTGCTGTCAAACGATCGAATTTTCTTTGTCAAAAGATAGGGCGTCGGTCGCTCGCTCAAATAGCGTTTGAAGAAAACATAGCAAAATAATAGGGCGACCGGTCGACATGGACCTCGATCGGTCGACCTCATCCCCAACCGGTCCCCCTCATGGATTTTCAAAGAGCAATTGTTCTGTTTCAATTTTGCTCCAGTGTACCGGTCGATGGGGGGTCGACCGGTCGACACGGCCGATCGATGCCCTGGTCGACCTGGCCAATTTCCCTTCCGTCTCATTTTTGTTCCAAAATTCATCTTCAGTCACGGGTTGCCCTCTACGGCGACGGTTGACCTCGAGACAGAAATATTGTCCAATTTTTGTCGAAAAATAAAACTCAAGAAATACTCCAGAAAATTTAGTAAAAGCTTTTAAACCAATCGGGAGTATTTAGACAACATTTAGGAACCTTGTTTTGAAGTAAAAACTTATAAACATAAAATCATTAAAAGTGTTGTCCAATTTTATCTAAAATAAAACTTGAAGAAATACTCCGCAAAATATTAAAACCATTTTAAATCAATTAGGAGTATTTGGACAACAATTAAAAACATTGTTTTGGTGTAAAATAAAATCATCAAAATTAAGATAAAAACATGTATTAAACACTTTGATGCAGTTAACCAGATGTTCTCTGCTTGGGATATAGTATCCATCGAACTCCAAAATGTTATTAATCCCTTTGTAATTAATAACAAGTCTTCGCTTTCCTCTTTTGATTTCTCCATGGTTCTGACTAAGAATCCTAGATCTTTGTATGGAGAAACTCTTGGTGAAATTAACTTAAGGTCAAGATGTTCATTAAGTATCTTCTACATGTCCTCACGATCTTCCTGATTCATAAGGATTGGTTTGAATCTCACGAACTCGTACTCCTTTCCAGGTTTAACCTTTAAAGAGGCTCTCGTTCTTGTTCCACCATGCCAAAGGATCTTCATTATAATTCCTTTGGATCTTCTTCTTAACATCCTCGAGTGATATTTGTTCCTCAATGGTCACGTCACTCGTGGATTCTCCATTAGACCCATCCATAATTCTCGCAATGGCTTCTGGAGTAACTCGTTCTTCTCCTTGTACTCTGAATGAATACAAGTTATTATCCTATATATTCTTATCCTTTCGGCTTCCGAATTGTCTATAAGATAATAACGCTTCACCAAATTTTCTTCGATCTGCCATTTTTGGATTGCGAAGTTTGGCTTCATCACCACGCTTGCCGCGAAAATTAATAGGCATTTTTCTATAAAATGCTTCCCCGATCTCACGTACAATAATCTTATGATCACATAATATTGTGAAAATAAGTCTTCTTGTCTCATTTTCTGTGTAAATCGCTTGAATATTTGTAGGAAATTATTTCCTAGCAAAACATCTGCACTGTATCATGGAAATAGATTGGTGGCGTCTTCACTTTGTACCATGGGGTACCGCCCGTGCCTCCGATCATGATTTCTCGCTTGTTTAATTCCCTTATTAAGGATAAGGATCCTTTTAGAGAAATCTCTTCCTCGCAATTTTGGTAAATCTTCTCCAATTTCTTTAGGAAAAACATCCGCTTTGCAAGTACATATAACGGCACTTTGAATCAATATAGGCGGCGAAATACTCGGCTTTGTATTGACATATAACATTCCAATAGAAATATATATGGAGAATGGACTAGTGGTCATTTGATTCGTATCTTTTATTAGCCATTGTGAACTCCATTCCGTCTTGTAATCTTTCCCAAGGTTTATGATCCTCAAGAAATTCAATTCCCGTGTATTAATTGTTCGGGATTTTTCCCCGCAACTCTGTGATAGTCGGCTCAATTTCACCTATCTTCAGGCTTCCTTAATACCGCCCAACTATTGGTTGTTGGAGATAATATAGAACATCACAAGGAAAAATATTATCCTTTTGAGTGATGTCGAATATTACTTCAACTTCTCGCCATCTTTCGGACATTTTGGCTCTCCCGTTGTTTTGAAAACATCCGGGGATACGCATTGAATCATTTCTGATCTCCTTTCTTCCCAACGGGTGCGCTACTTGTCATTCGTCCTCCGTTGGAAATACATCCTTCTTAGCTCAACTCTAAGACTTGGCTTTTGTTGAAGATGGTTGATCTTGTATTTTCATATCGATCTCCTTGATAGTTGGAGACTCAATAATCTCTGGTAAAACCACCTGGCAAAGTCCTCGAAAATCCTTGGGACTTCAAAAATTCTTTTCTCAAGAATACTTCTCAATGGTGTGTATTCGAGAGAGCATAGGATATCTTGTATGTGATCGAGTAGGGTCTATTCCCTTCTTTCATCAAATCATCTCTTTTGAAATCTTGATGAAGGGTAAGGACTCTCTTGAAATCTCGATCTCCCAGATTGTATGCAATTCTAGGATAGACATTAAATGCCAATTTCCCAAAGATACAAATTTCTCAGAATCGCTCAAGGCATGAATCCTTGAGGTTCGAGATTCGCTTGTCAAAGACAACAGATTGAGTGGCGAATCTATCCCTTCTTTGAAGGTTGCTTTAATAATGACCTTATGGCTCCAATATGAATCCATGAGAGTGTATTTGCAACTTCTCTTTTAACTCGCTTTTGATCTCCGGATTTCTTTAATAGGGACCAACTACATCTCGATCGAGTTCTAGGTAAACTCCATCGGAATAGCAAATTCTCCGGTTGTTACCTGTGGATAATTTGGTGTTTTTTCGTTATGAAACCCAATTTTATCCAATGCCTTTTCCATAGCTCCAATTGTAAATCCATCATAGACTTGAAGCTTTGGATCTTCCTTCATGATTCTCATAAGAGTTTTATGAGAAACCGTTGTGTGAGAGAGGAATCGACATATCCTCCCTAACTATCGCTAAAGAATTTCTTCTTTCACTCGATTCTCGAAGTGAGTCACTTCCATCGTCGAGAATATATCTCTTCTTCATAGATGCTTTCATCCGAGGTATATCCTCAAATTGATACACTGTATAAGATCTTGATAATAGACGGCTTCCTCGATTTCTCGTGTAGCCTCGAAATCGACTCACTCTTTTTTTGATTATCCGGGCAATCCATTGAGATATGCCTCTTGTTCCGCATGTCCAAGAATTACAGATCTTTGAAACTTTCATTTGCTGCGGTGTGAGCACGCTGAAAGTTCTCCTTCCCCGGTGTTCTGCGGGTACTTGCTTGATTGGACCCTAATGAAGAGGCTCTACTCCCGCTTAGTCTTTGGTCTTTGCCCCTGTTTTGTAACCGGGCTTTTTGTTTTGATTAAAACCTTCTAGGTCTCCATGAAGACCGCTTCTTTTGTTGTTGCTTTCTCGGCGATATGGATGACTTCGCTCCTTCTTCTTTTTCGTGCGCCTTGGTTGACCTCCCACAATTGTTGGGATGTCATTATCCACGCAACATAGAGGAATTGCTTTGTTAATTCCTCTTAATCTATTGTAATTCTTGTACAAAGTCGCTTGGTAACACCATTCGGATAACTTGGCCTTTAGGAAAGACATTTTTCTGGCCACAGTTTCTACTTCCGCTCCATCCTTGTATTCCCTGATAAGCATTTCTCTCCAGGGTCTCGGAATCTTGGCAAAGAATAGCTGCAACTTCCTTTTCTTCAATATTGGATTTCCACCGGTATTCGGTGAACAACTTGATATATTCGTCAATATGACAAATATCATATAACTCAAGGCTATAGAGGGCTTGTTTATATCTCTTTCGTTTTTCATCATCTAATCCCTCAAAATAACCTGTGCCGATGAACTGGATTTTGAATAGTTTTGCCATACCATCGATAATGCCTTTAAGTGATTCTCCTAATGTGACCGAACCTTTTGTATTAACATCGGTCATATCCCAGGCAATCTTCACCGATCCTTCAAGACTCATTTCAAGAAGTAAAATGAATGAATCCTTTGTAAATCGAGGGTTCCTGCTGAAATTCTCATAGCTGAAGCCCATTCATCAATGAGAACTTCTCTATTTTTAAAATTTGGGATGTCCAGATTTAACATCAACCCATATGGATGTATTGGGTCGAGGTGCGACCTTCCATAAGGCGTCTGATAAACATTCGGCCTTCCAAAGAGGTTGTCTAGTTCCCGCAAAGAGGTTTCGACCTCCGTCCCTGAAAGTGGATCACTTCCTAGGCCGTGAAATCCTAGCGTGTGGCATCCTCTCGTCCCGAGCTCCATGATTCGAACCCGTACTTTCTTCGACGTTAGGATTAATTGGTGGTGGAATTGGAATTCCTGTTGGATCATAGGTGACCAATGTTCCATCTCCTGTGTTCATCTTTAAATCTACAATTCCTAATCCTGCGAAGGATTCTGCAAGGTCATGTAGATCTTTAAGATTCATCTTTTCCATATCCATCTTTTTTTTTTAATTTTTGATGGATTTTCCTTTGATTAGAGCAATGAGCTTCTCCTCATCTGTCATTTTTCGTATAACTTCGGTTGGTTTCCCTTTTTGGTGTAAATAGGTCTTGTCCCGAAATCTATACGCTTCATTCCCCTGGAAGAATTGACTGTCCTCCAGGTTCTTTCGTTTCTTGAATATCATGAAGGATTTCAAGAGTTTCTTCGATATTTCACCATCGTCTCCATCCAGTTCTGGATCCGATAAACTTGTGCTAGTAGATGAATATGGCGGTTGCCATAATTCTCGCACCTTTCCTCGACTTCTCTAAGATCTTCGGAGAACTTAGATTTGTCTTGAAGTATCTCGTTCCACTCGGGTACTCCATCGGGAATCATTGTTCGATGGGAATTTTCATGAATCGTTTCTTGAAGGTTCATCAAGTGAACATATAGTGGTCCGGTTAAGCATCCAAAATCGCTATAATATTCTCGCTTTCGCATTTTGCATTGCGCTTAAGGTTTCCCCGTCGGCTCGTTTCTTTTTCTTCATGTTGGTATTCCCAATATGAAACCTGGTCAAGGTGTTTAGGCATACATCGTCAAAATTTGACGATATGTCCCCGTAAGGTGTACATGTCGGACAATTGTCCAGATCCATATTCTCAGAGTAATTTCTCCTCACCAATTGTTAATTACATAAATATAATAAATATAACTAAAAGTTCTTAATAAACCTAGTCTCTGATACCAATTTTAAGGATCGCAAGACCATAAGGAGTAAATGGAGAAAATACAATAATTTGTTCAACATGGGAGGTAAAGTGCAACGATATTAAAGTTCAGATAGGAAACTGAGAACCATCATTCATGTTTGTAGGGGTAAATCTGTAAATTTAGGTAAAGTGCAAAACATTTCGAAGTTGAGGAGGTAAAGTGTACCATTTCAAAGTTCGGGATGCATTATGTAAAATACGTTTAGTTTGGGAGGTTTTTGGTATTTATCCCTATTTTTTATAAAAAGATTAATCACATCATTTATGACATTAAAATATTAAAACCCAATACTATGTGCAATCAATTAGGGCATCTCTAGTGGAAAAACCCCTTAAAAATTTTATAAATTTTTCTATGTGCTATGTCACTTGTGTTGGATAAATGTTTTTATCAAGATTTTGATGATTATGTTTAAATGAGTTTTTATACCAAAACAATGTTAATAAATGTTGTCCAAATACTCCTAAATGATTTAAAATGTTTTTGCTAATTTTTGGAGTATTTCTTAGAATTTATTTTTTCGATAAAAATGGACAACACTTTTGATGGTTTTGTTTAAATTGATTTTTGCACCAAAACAATGTTTTTAAATGTTGTCAAAATACTCCCAAGTGATTTAAAATATTTTTACTAATTTTTTGGAGTATTTCTTGAAGTTTATTTTTGATAAAAATCGGACAACATTTAAAATTGGAGGTCGACCGGTCGCCCAAAAGATCGACCGGTACCTGAAGAGTGCACAAATTGAAACAGAAAGTTACAGACTTGAAAAATCAAGAGGGGACGGTCCAGACAGGCCGACTGGCCGCACAGGGCGCCACTGGCCGCCGTCCCCTCGACTGACGATCGCACCCCCCGCAACCCCTACCCGGATCGCACTATTTTCATTCAAACGTCGAAATCTTATACTGGGCAATCGGTCGCCTATGTAATTTTTTGACAAAAATTCCAACCGCTGCAATCCTTATCAAGAAGATTTACTTTTCATTTTTGTACAATATTTCTACATCTTGTGATCCTCTTTTTGTAGACAAAAGTGAAGAAGAAGGAGCCTATGTTGGGAGCCTATGTTGGTGAAGACTCTCCTATAAATAGAGGATGAATTGAAGACACAAGACACAACACATACAAAGTAAAATGCACAACAAGAAATGCAAATTCTTCAAGCTTTCATTTTTACATTCTTGTTGTAATAGCTTTAAGCACTTTCACTTGCACATCTTTGAGGTCTAGGCTTTTGATTCTTGATTACACTTGCACTCAATATTTGTATTGGTTTTATAGAGTTGTAATCTTGAATTTTGTCCATCATTCAACACAAGACATCCTTGTAAGTATTCTTGTGGTAAGAATACACTTGGGTGATCTAGGTGATAGGTGTTTGAAAAGTGTGGTACTCTTCAAAGGTGGTGAAGGAATATTGTGGTAATCTTCTTGAAGGTGTTGTAAGAGGATTGTGGTAATGCTCAAGGTGTTGTATTAATTTTGGAAATTAATAAAATCTTTTTTTCTTTTTGAAATCCATCCCGGAGATACTGGGATGGTAGAGGACTAGGCCCTAGGTGGGTTGAACCTCTATAAATCAACGAGTGTTGTTTAATTTCCACATGTACATTCTTGTCATTTACTTGTTCATTCGAAAAAGAGGGCGATTTGCGAAAAAAAAATCGGCATAATATATTCACCCTCTAGATTATCGTAGCCATTTGGACTAACAAGTGGTATCAAAGCCAAACTCTTTGGCTAGCTTGTTCCGAGTAAAGAGGAAAGATCCATGGCTACAAATGAAGCTTATCTCACCATCGGCGCTCCACTATTCGACGCCAACAACTACGCATTTTGGAAAGACCGCATGGAGTGCTTTCTACAAAGTGGTGATTTGATATTTGGAATGTGGTCATTGAAGGAGTTGCTCAACCAACAACAAAATTGGAGGATGGTACCACGACTCCCAAGCCGTTCAAGGAGTACGATGAAAATGACAAGAAGGCTTTTTCTCTAAACGGTAAGGCCTTAAACATTTTACATTGTTCTCTTACCGCCACCGAATATAATCGCATAAGAGGCATACGGTCGGCACATGAAGTTTGGGAAAAATTAGAAACCATCTATGAGGGCACAAAGAAAGTGAAGCAAGCAAGAAAAACAATGCTTGTGAAAGACTTTGAAAATTTCAATATGCATGATGGTGAAAGCATATCAAAAATGGTGGAAAGGCTTGACAACATTGTCAATCCTCTTGTGGCTCTTGGAAAGGTCATCTCCGAAGAAGACAAGGTGACCAAGGTATTGAACGCCCTTCCCGGCTCATGTCTGAAAAGGTGACGGCAATCACGGAAGCTCAAAATCTTGAGACACTCAAGTTTGATGAGCTCATTGGGAACCTCCTCATTTATGAAGTATATCTCAAGGAGAGAAAAATTCTCAACCATCCACCTCTAAACCAAGATGCACGCAAAATATTATTAAAGGCTTAACATCTTCTTCTAATAATATTTATTATGCTAGTGATGAGGATGATGAAGAAACGGCGACTCTTGTTAGAAAATTTGCAAAATTTGTAAACAAAAATAAAGCAAGAAAGCCTAGAGACAATTCTTGTTTCAAATGCAAAAATCCGGGCACTACATAGTCGATTGCCCAAAATTAGCGGAAGAGGAACAAAAGAAGAAAAAGCCTTTTCAGAAAAAGAAGGCGTTAAATGCGGACGTCAAAACTTGGGATGAATTACTTGAAACAACGACGAGGAAGGATAATCCGAACATGGTCTTATGGCCATAGACGATGAAAATACTGAGGTACGCTCTAATGCTTCATCTTCTTCCCTAGTTGATGAATTACAATGTGATTTTGATGAATTGCAAAATGAGTTTCAAAATTTGATTGTTAAATACAAGAATTTGAAAAAGGAGCATAAAGAGCTTAAACTAGAAAAAGATAAATTATTTACCTCCTATGATTCTCTTGATAAGGCTCATGCTATTACTCTTACTATGGTCCGTACTCTTGAAACCGAAAAACAAATGCTCACAAATGATATTGAAAATTTGAAAAATGATGTGCATCGATTCAATTTAAGTACGGATAAAGTCACAAAAATTTTAGATGCACAAAGAGGTGAGCATTCTAAATTAGGACTTGGTTACAAACCTTTTCAAAATGCTTTTAAGAAAAAAGACCAAGGTCCAACCTTTGTATGTGCTAGTAGTCCTCGTATTATTACTTGTTTTTATTGTGGTAAGAATGAACACTATGCTAGCAATTGTAAATTGAAGAATAATTTTAGCTATTATTGGAGACCTAAAGGTCTCAAGGCTAACCCCATGGACCCCAAAATTATAGGGTACCTAAAAATAATTTCTTTGTAGGTTATAGGGGCTATAACAACAATGGAAGATTCAAAATGGCTCGTGGACAGCGGATGTTCACGCCATATGACCGAAAGAGAGAACTTTTAACAACATCAAGATCCGGGAAGAGGTTATGGTCATGTTCGGCAATGGCAAAGGAAGAATTCTTGGAAATGGAGAAATTTGTAACTCTTCTTTCTCTCTTAGTAATGTTCTTTTAGTAGAAGGGCTTAAGTTCAATTTGATAAGTGTTAGCCAACTTTGTGATTCAAATTATAATATTGTTTTTAATAAAGAAAAATGCCTTATTTCCAAAAATGATAAAATTATTTGTGAAGCAATTAGAAAAGGCAATCTTTACAAAATATGTACAAGTGATTTGGTTAGTCAAAATGTTTCTTGTCTTGTCGCCAATAATGATTTAACTAGTTTATGGCATAGGCGACTTGGACATGTTGGATACAAAAATTTGCAAACTATTTACAAAAACCATGTAAAAGGACTACCCAAATTGACTTTTGAAAATCTTGGCTTATGTGACACTTTGTCAAAAGAACAAATTAGTTAAAAGTAGTTTTAAGTAGAGCTATCAATTTCGGATCCCGGACGTGGTCAACCATTCACCGATTTTCTAATGGATCGGCTCTATTTTTCAAGGCCCGAAAAAGTCGGGCCTCAAAAGCACCCGATTGGCCGGCCCGTGGCTATCCTAAAAGCCCGATTTTTAGTGTAATTTTTGTTTTTAGTAAATTTGGATCCCCCATTTTTGCAACCCAAGACATGTTGTTTGGCTTACTGCCCGATTTTTTTTCGAAAAAGCCCGGTGGGCTCGGGGTTGGTCTGGCGTCTTTTTGACTCTAGTTTTAAGCTCAAAAATGAAATTTCCACTACCAAACCCCTACAAATGCTTCATCTTGATTTGTATGGGGATATTGGTACGGCAAGTCTAAGTGGAAAACATTATACTTTTGTTATAGTTGATGATTTTTCTAGATATACTTGGGCTCTATTTCTTACAAATAAAAGCGGTGTCGTTAATAAGTTTGTTAAGTTGTGTAGACTTATTGAAAATGAAAAGGAAGATACTATTAAGTCTATTCGAAGTGATCGAGGTGGAGAATTTGACGGCGAATTTAGAGTCTTTTGTGAAACCAAGGGATATAGTCATAATTTTTCGGCTCCAAGGACACCTCAACAAAATGGAGTAGCCGAAAGGAAGAATCGGACATTTCAAGAAATGGGTCGGTCCATGCTAAATGAATTTTCACTTCCAAAATATTTTTAGGCCAAAGCCGTAAGTACCGCTTGCTATGTCATTAATCGAGTTTATATTCGTCCTAAAATGAATAAAACTCCATATGAGCTTTGGAAATGAAGAACTCCAAATATTAGTTATTTCAAAATATTTGGATGTAAATGTTTTATTTTGAATACTAAGGATCAATTAGACAAACTTGATCTTAAGGCCGATGAAGGAATATTTATGGGGTATTCAACCAAGAGCAAAGCATATCGGGTTTACAATAAGACTAGTGGGGTTGTTGAAGAATCCATCCATGTCAAATTCAATGAAGCTTCGGGTGTTGAAAGGATACCCAATGATGAAAGTGATGAAGAGGATATTGTTGAACCCATTGTTCAAGATGATACTCAAAATGATCAACCTTCAAGCTCAAATGTTCCTCAAGAAGATAAAGGTGATACTTGAATCTTCCCGTAGCATTGAAATTTAAGGAGATCACCCAAAAGATCTTATTATTGGTGATCCCTTGATAAAGTAATGACTCGAGGAAAATTGCCGAGAAAGCTCTTATATCTCAAAAAGAGCCTAAAAATGCTAAGGAAGCCATTGAAGATGAGGATTGGTTTTTAGAAATGCAAGAGGAATTGAATCAATTTGAAAGGAATGATGTATGGGAATTAGTACCTTGTCCTCCATCTCAAACCATTATTGGTACAAAATGGGTGTTTGAACAAGCTCGATGGCCAAGGCAATATTGTGCGAAACAAAGCAAGGTTAGTAGCTCAAGGTTATTGTCAAGAAGAATGTATTGATTATGATGAAACATTTGCACCGTAGCACGTTTAGAAGCTATTCATATTTTACTTACCTATTCTTGTTTTAAAAATTTCAAGCTTTACCAAATGGATGTAAAATCCGCTTTTTTAAATGGTATTATTCAAAAAGAACTCTACGTAAAACAACCTCCTGGGTTTGAAAATTTTTCTAGGCCTAATGATGTTTATAAACTTAAAAAGGCCTTATATGGTTTAAAACAAGCACCCCGTGCATGGTATGATAGACTTAGCTCTTTTTTTTGCAAAATAGTTTTACAAGAGGTAAAGTTGATACTACTCTCTTTGTTTTTGAAAAAGGGCAAGATTGCTTATTAGTGCAAATTTATGTTGATGATATTATTTTTGGTGCTACTAATGAATCCTTGTGCAAGAAATTTTCTAAGTTAATGCAAGGTGAATTTGAAATAAGCATGATGAGGAGCTCAACTTCTTCCTTGGACTTCAAATTAAGTAATGCCAAGAAGGAATATACATTTCACAATCCTTGTATACAAAAGAACTTTTGAAGAAGTTCGGAATTGAAGAAGGAAGAACCGTTTCTACCCCAATGGCAACAAACGTCAAGATTGACAAAGATGAAAAAGGCAAGCCGGTTGATGAATCCAAATATCGAGGTATGATTGGTAGTTTACTTTATTTAACCGCAAGTAGACCGGATATTCTTCATGCCGTATGCCTATGTGCTCGTTTTCAAAGCAATCCCAAAGAATCTCATATGAGTGCCGTTAAAAGGATTTTTCGATATTTGAAAGGCACTATTCAATATGGTTTATTCTATCCAAAGAATGAAAATTTTTCTCTTAAAGGTTATAGTGATTCGGATTATGCGGGAAATATTGATGATCGGAAAAGTACTTCCAGATCATGTCAATTTTTAGGCGATTGCCTAGTTTCTTGGTTTTCAAAGAAGCAAAATTGTGTTTCACTTTCAACGGCCGAAGCCGAATACATTTCCGCAGCCTTTTGTTGTACTCAATTGCTTTGGATGAAACAAACTTTAGCGGATTATAAATGTTCTTTTGAAAATGTTCCTATCTTTTGTGATAACATATCCGCTATAAATATTGCTTAAAACCCGGTTCATCATAACCGTACTAAACATATTGAGATTCCGCATCATTTTCTAAGGGATTGTGTTTCAAAACGAAAATTTGAGATATCTTTTGTACTATCTTAAGATCAATTAGCGGACATTTTTACAAAACCGCTATCTTTCTCGATACTTTTGCGTCAATACGAGCTCGGTTAGGCATAATGCATATTGAATAAGGTCTATGATTGCATTTTGCATGTTTTTAAAACTTAGGGGGAAAAATCGGATTTTTGGTTCAAACTTCGGATTTTGGAAAACAGAAAGAACCATGGCTGATTGGGGAAGGCCGTGCCGGCCGCCCATGACGTCGATCGGTCGCCCACTCCCCAACCGGTCGCCTTAACCAAAAATGGATAAAAACGTTTATGTTCTCGGTTTCATCATTTTTGGTATTTTGTGTTCATTTTTCGCCCCCTACGCATTTTTCACACAAATTTCACTTCAAATTTATTTTATTGCATACATTTTATATTTTGGACTTCATGAGGCTCGATTATCATCATCATTATTCATCTTTACCGATTAAATGGTAAGAATTTCTCCTTTTAATCTCAATTGGGTTGAACCCTTGAGAATGTGCTTGTATCTTGATATCTTGTTGAAATTCTTGTATTAATATGTTGTTTATGATGATTGATGATGAATGAATATTGTTGTATTGAAATTGTTGATGAAATTTTTGGCTTAAACGAATCACAAAGACGTTATATTTCTCTTGTTTTATTCAATGCACGCCAAGTGTTCGACAAAATATTTCAATGAAAAACTCATCATCTACATGATTCTCTTGATTTGAAAAGTTTTATAAGTTTATAGATATTATGTTTTAATCAAATGAGCTTTTACAAACCAAATGAGCAATTTTTCCCTTTTATTCGGAATTTAAGCTTAAATGCTCAATATGCTTGATAAATTGATTAAATTGCGCACTTTGATATAATTGTATGATGTTTTTATCATGCTAACATTCTTTTTGATGATTCCAAAGGGGGAGAAACAGAAAAAACGCTCATATGCTTAAAGAAGTGAAAATAAGCTCGCAAGAAAAGCTATAAGCTAGGGCTTTTAAAAGCTAAAAGTTGTGAACAATACTTAGTCCATGTGATGTATTATGGACTTTTATGCTTGACTAATGATGTTTTGCGACAGGGAGAGCTTATAAGCTCATGATGTTCAAGCTTAAGTTGTAAAAGCTAAGCTTTAAGCTTTTAGTTGTTGCTTCTATACTTACTCTTGCTATGCTTGTTGATAGGGGGAGCTTGTGCAAAAATGATTTTGAAAAATCTTTGCTCCTATCCTTATGAGTTTGTACTTATGATGAATCTTGCTTAAAATGGATTGATGTTTTAGACCGGAAAATTTGTTTCGTTTTAAAATCAACTTCCTAAAATTGTTTTGGTTTGTAATCATCAAAAAGGGGGAGTTTGTTAGATAAATGTTTTTATCAAGATTTTGATGATTATGTTTAAATGAGTTTTTATACCAAAACAATGTTAATAAATGTTGTCCAAATACTCCTAAATGATTTAAAATGTTTTTGCTAATTTTTGGAGTATTTCTTAGAATTTATTTTTCAATAAAAATGGACAACACTTTTGATGGTTTTGTTTAAATTGATTTTTGTACCAAAACAATGTTTTTAAATGTTGTCAAAATACTCCCAAGTGATTTAAAATATTTTTACTAATTTTTGGAGTATTTCTTGAAGTTTATTTTTGATAAAAATCGGACAACATTTAAAATTGGAGGTCGGCCGCCGCCCTAAAAAAGGTCGGCCAGACCAAGAGTGCACGAATTGAAACAGAAAGTTCTGAGACTTGAAAAAGCTGAAGAGGGGACGGGCCAGGGCGGGTAGGCCGACCGGCCGCACCTAGGGCGCACGGCCGCACCCTGACCGGTCGCACCCCCGCAACCCCTACCGGATCGCACTATTTTCATTCAAACGTTCGAAATCTTATACAGGGCAACCGGTCGCCCTATGTAATTTTTTGACAAAAATTCCAACCGTTGCAATTCTTATCAAAGAAGATTTACTTTTCATTTTTGTACAATATTTCTACATCTTGTGATCCTCTTTTTGTAGACAAAAGTGAAGAAGAAGAAGCTATGTTGGGAGCCTATGTTGGTGAAGACTCTCCTATAAATAGAGGATGAATTGAAGACACAAGACACAACACATACAAGTAAAATGCACAACAAGAAATCGCAAATTCTTCAAGCTTTCATTTTTACATTCTTGTTGTAATAGCTAAGCACTTTCACTTGCACATCTTTGAGGTCTAGGCTTTTGATTCTTGATTACACTTGCACTCAATCTTTGTATTGGTTTTATAGAGTTGTAATCTTGAATTTTGTCCATCATTCAACACAAGACATTCTTGTGAGTATTCTTGTGGTAAGAATACACTTGGGTGATCTAGGTGATAGGTGTTTGAAAAGTGTGGTACTCTTCAAAGGTGGTGAAGGAATATTGTGGTAATCTTCTTGAAGGTGTTGTAAGAGGATTGTGGTAATCCTCAAGGTGTTGTATTAATTTTGGAAATTAATAAAATCTTTTTTTTTTTGAAATCCATCCAGGAGATCTTTGGGGTGGTAGAGGACTAGGCCCTAGGTGGGTTGAACCTCTATAAATCAATGAGTGTTGTTTAATTTCCGCATGTACATTCTTGTCATTTACTTGTTCATTCGAAAAAGAGGGCGATTTGCGAAAAAATCGGCATAATCTATTCACCCCCCCTCTAGATTATCGTAGCCACTTGGACTAACAACTTGCCACATCAAAAGCAAAAATCCCACCATTTTATAAACTTTTCTCCACAATGGTTGAACTTATTTACCCCTTTTTAATGGTCCCACCTTCTAATTTATAAAATAATTAAAAAGTTCACAAATATTAATTTCAACCTCTTTATTCAAATATGGGCCCCACACCAACACATTTTTACCCAATTTTCTTCTCCATCAACTGGTTCATACTTACAGACCGTATCTTCCCTACAAACCTCAAATTTTCTCTCACAATAGTGAGGTTTTTGGTTGACACGATTTTTCGTGAAAATCCCCTCCAAATATCTTGGCATTGGAGTTTCCCTTACTTCAAATGAAAACATCTAAAGGAAAGAGAAACTATTATTACAAAAAAAAAAAAAAACAAGACAAACTATTATTAATATAGACAAAGGCGAAATTGCATATTTAGTCCACTAACTTATACCGAGTTGTACTTTTGTTCACTAATTTAAGGGTGTGGCAAAATAAGACAATAACTTCTAATTTGTTGCTTATTGAGTCCAATCTCTATCATCGATTGCGAAATCAACCGGAGTTTCTTCAAAATTTTGGGGATTTCGATCCCACCGGCCATTTTTAATGATTGGCATATTGGAATAGTTTTTTATTTTCGCATGGACATGATGAAATCTCGAAAATTTGGGAGCAATTTTGGTTGATTTCACGATTATCTATAGCAATTGGACTCAATGTGCAACAAACTAGAAGTTAGTATCCTATTTTACCACACCCTTAAATTAGTGGACGAAAGTGCAACTTGATAAAAATTAGTGGACCAAATATGCAATTTAGTCTATGAACAAATACATAAGCAGAAACCTTAACCTAAACAAAATCTTCCTACCTAAACAAAATTTCATTAGCGCGGCAATCATCGGTTTTATATGCAAGTGAAATCTATATAGAGAAATCAATGACCTACCAATATAAGTAATAAATCGAATCTTACGATCATATCCGACCAAAATCTCTTGGGGCCCTTCTCAAATTAAGGGAACTCAGAACTCAAGGTCTTGTTCAATCAAAGTTGACTATGCCCAACCTTTTAAAACAAAATATGACTCCATCGAGTACCCCATCCTTTTTAGGAGTACATTAGGAGAGGGAAACACACGAATGTGATCTAACCCGGACCAATTATCATGAAAACTCAAGTTTCTGTTATTGAAGCACAAAATTGATTCATCGAGTACCGATGAGCTACCTTTACGTATCTCGGCTCGGCGGCCTAAGTATGTAAGTGGATATAGCTTTGACATCCAAGACGTTTTTAACATAAGCAAACCTTATTAACAACAATTGGTTTTTTTAATACAATTAGAGTCGTTAAATGGGTTTGTTTTGGGCCACCATGTCGGTCCATTTTTCATCGGTTATTATTTGTGAGACGGCCCAACCCATCCAAATCCCCGAAAATTCGGGCCTCCTGACCGGCCCGACTTTTCGGGCCTCCCGAATTGAAGCCTAGCCCGGTATTTTTATTGTCCCAGGGCATAGCTCAACCGGGTAAAGGACTTGAGTGACGTGTTGTCTGTTTTGGCACCACAACGTGGAGGTTTGAATACCCTGTATGAGGGCAGAGGATGATTTCTTGTGTGGTGACTCGATCATGGCGACTCGAACTCGACTTGTTGAGGCACATCTCGCGATTCACCTCCTTCACAAAACTCAGGACAAGGACAATGGGGCCTCGGGAATGAACCTCGTTCAATATCGAGCTCTTAGGAGAGCTCACCATCCGCACGGTCTTATGGCTTGAGTATTTTTATTGGTCGGACTCATTTTGACACCTTTAATTGGTTGATATTTCATTTCTTATTGCAACAACTAACACATAATAACATTATGAAATACATTATCAATATAAACGTAAGATGTATAAATGATTTGTAATATTATAATATTCCAACGGTAATTGATCAAATTCCAAATGCATTTTTTTTCGTTGGAAATTTTCTTTGTTTTCTTGTAGTGGAAGAGAGTTAATCCATTTGTGTATCAATACCAATCACGATTAAATTCCTTTCCATGAGTTTGTATATGAACTCCGAGTTCCAATCCTTTTATTTTCTAATATAAGGTTCCTAGCTCTTCATACAATTACCATCACTTTCACGATCTTTAGGTGTTTTTAGGTACCAAAAAAATGGTCAAATTGAACCTTTTGAATATTACATGAGACAACTCTTTACCAACAATTTGATTTTGCTGATGAAATGCCTTAGTCTATATCCTACCTTGAGAAGGATAATTAAAAAGAAAATAAAGATGGTCCATGTTAACGAGCGTAGACTTTGGATAAGTGACAATGTTCTTTGTAGATTATTTAATTAGGAAAGTATTAACCTATCACGAAAAAAAAAAAAAAGGAAAGAATTGTCTTAAGTAGGACAGGACCGACCTAACCTTTGGCATGTTACGGGAACGGGCCGTGATTAATGAACATCACTGTTTTATGACTTGGCCCATTTTTAACGGGTAATGAAATCTTTATCAAGTGGAGTGCATAATCCAACTCATTTGTAATTTTATCAAGTGTCTCATTATAACATTGGTATGTGAATTTTTTTAAAAAGAAAATCAATATGAGACAAATGTCATAATCGCTTGAGGAGTTGGGTTGCACCCACTTGGATAAGATCTAAATCGGATGGGATCTTCTATTCCAAAACGTGTTTCATCTCATATTCCAAACCAGGTGTGGATGATTGCCACGCGTGTATAGAAGTTACCATATTAAAACCCCACAATTTAGGCTTGATTTATGCTCCAAAATTAATATGCATGGTAACTTCTATACACGTGACAATCATCTGCGCGGTGGAATAAAAGATGAAACACCATCATAGAATAGAAGATATCATCCGGTTTTCAACCCTCTTATCTCGTAAGGGCTTGTATGACTATGTTTTCATTTTTCACTATTGGAAACATATTTATATGATTTTATCGATGTGAAAATTGAAATTTTGTTTTGATGAATGAATGAAAATCAAGTTTTATAACGGTTTGAAAATGGGAATATGTTTATGAGAATAATAAAAAAATAAAAATGATAATTCCCAATAGAAATTATTCAAACAAACACGCTTTAATCTTTGTGAGTATAGACTTTGTCATACAAGTTATTAAATGCTCCAAACTCTCTTCTTTATTTTATACGCAAACATAAAATCTGAAATAAATAAAATAAAGTTGAATTTCAATTCTAGTACGAAAAATTGAAAACTGGGCAATTTTAATGCAAAATTTATAGAAAAATAAAATTTGAGGACAATGACCTTGGTAGGACCAACCAACGACTTTTGGGGCAAACTGATTTTGGTTAAATTCTATTCCAATAATACCCTTACCCCACCTACATTTATCAACCAACTCTGTATCCATCCCACGTCGACAAAATCCACGCCGTACCTTCATGGAAACATCCTACGACTGTCAGATCAGATCCTGCCTTTAAAAAGACAACAAATTCAATTCTATAAATCCTCATCTTTCACTTAGCCATAATCCTCACAAGTTTCCATCTTTACTAATAGCAAAAAAAACACACAATGGCCGAAACCAACAAAATATTCGACTCCTGTTCGCCATTTTCAGACACAAGTACAATAAAATCATGCCCATCATTTGTGACACCCGTCCGAGGATCCATCAAGCGCCGAATTTTCTCCACCCTGTTTCGCATAATAAAGAATGCTTACCTCTGTTTCGTCCGTTGGATCGAAGGGAATACTTGACATCAAGCCTCCCTGTTAATGTCGACCGTTGGATTTCGTGTTCCCCATGTCCGTGATCCCAAATGTTCATCCTTGTCTGTGTTTTTGCTTGTGCTTTTGGCTTGAGCTTGTCTTTTATCACTTTTTGGTGCCCAATTTGAATGTACTCTCCTCATTACAGCTTGTTTTCTATTGGTCAATTTGTATAATAATGTAATAATACTGTGTAATTTAATGTCCATTTAGATAAATGTATGCTACAAGTTTAAATGTTCTGTCTTGTATCTGGAGTGTCCTGTTTTAAGTTTTGAATAGAGAGAGAGAAACAGAGTTTCACTTGTTTGTTAAAGAAAGAGAGCAAAACCACTACCTGCTAATTTGAGATTGATTGTTAAAAGTTCGTTTGGACGTGGATTAGCTTAACCAATCAAGTTCGAACTTATTTTCATGATTTATATGATTACGGTCTTGAATATATTAATACAAGAAAAAGGAGATAAAAAGATATATAAAAGATCAGGATATTCGAGCTTAACTAATGTTCGATTCAATTAAAGTTCGCATGATTCAATTAATAATTCAGAGAAATCAAAACACGATTTTTGAAATTTAATAAAAAAATTATTTAAATTTGAAAAAACTTTTGTTCAACTCCACTTAATTTTTATACCACGAGCTTATAACTCAAGTTGTACATTTTCATCCTTTCTAAAGGTATTGACCAGGGTTCGAGATTTGCATTTTTCCATTTCTTTGAAATTTATCCCCTTTTCTCCAAACCACTACTTCCAACTTAATAAAAAAGTAAAAAAAAAACTACAAATTTATAGTTAGTCGACGCTTCACTCTTTATAAGGGTGGTAACCGAGGTTCGAATCCTTTTTTTGTACTGGTTTTACTTTTTAGTCCCAAATTCTTGGATTTTGTCCACCGTATGTGCCATTTTTGTCCATGTAATGCGCCAACTAACTAGACAAAATCGCAATTATACTATTGCGTGTAATTCTGATTGATAGGAAATATTTTCATTTTTTCTAGGCCGCCTGACAGAAATTTGGGCAATGTTGGTTAGAGGTGATCACGGTGCGATTTTGCGATTTTTTTTAGTTTCAAACTGAAATGCTATATAGGGTTCGATTAAATAAATTTTCAAATCGCGAAGTAAAACCGAATGTGCGGTTTGAAGCGGTAGCGGACGGTTTTGCGGTTTTAATTAACAACAATATTATATAATTTATAAATTAATATAATTTTGTTATGATCTTTTAAAGAAAAAGCCAAAGGAAAATATTATAATTGAAAAGTGGTTTTTTTAAAACAAGGTGTAATTTTGTAAATAAAATGCACAAATATCTTTTATTTCAGTTATATTAAATATATAATACAGTGTCGTTCAATTTTAATGCAAAAACATAATGCATTGTAACAATATTAAAATAATGTAAAATGCGTTATAATTTAGTATACAAAGTGTGAATCTAATTATATTATTCATAAAATTTGTTCTTAATATATTTATTGTCTAACTATTTAACTAAAGCTAAAGAACAATATTTTATTTTACCCTAAATTCGGTACAGTGCGGTGTGGTTTTGGCGATTTTTCAAAACCTAAAACCAAAACAGCACCAACAAAGCGGTGCGGTTTCTATCTAATATTTTGAATCGAGGTTTTGGTCATAAATTATTATGAATGGTGTAACTTGGTACGTTCCGGCGGTCCAAACGGTTTTTTAAAATTTATGATCACCCCTAATGTTGGTTACTATTTAGAATCTTTTCAATTCCATTTCCTAAATTAATCATGTTTTATTATACATTTCCCCAATATAACTTTTTTTTTCTCCCAAATAAATTGAGACTTACCATAAATAAACCCTTTATATTTTTTAACTATATATCAACCCTATATACTAAAACAAAAAATAAAGTTGACACATGTTATCACCTCATTAATTTTAACATGTGTCAATTCCTCATTCTCCCAAATTCACATATCTACTTTATAATTATTCATGTGGCATTCTTATCTACAAATTAAAGGTGTTAGAAGATTATAAAATTTAAAAGATAATAACAAATTTAAGAGATAAGGAGTAATTTGATATCAAGGATTTATCTACACTATCATTTAAAACCCACAAAATAAATTATAAAAGATAAAATATAATCCCAAAAATAAATTATTTGCTCACAATTAGTTTGAAAAAGTCTATGCTGATCAAATCTTTTAAATTTGTGATATTAAAATTTTATCTTTGGATAAATCACGTGTAACACACGGATCGATGTTATTCTAGTTTGTTATAAATATATATATACAAATTGATGCTGCTTAGATCAGCAGATCACTCCTAGTCAATATTTATGATAAAAAAGTCCTTCTTCTTCTCCGGAGCTGGTAGTTCTTGAGATGGGAACTTGCCAATGACTCCTTGGACTCGAGTTCGGTTTAGAACCGAGCAGTGGGGCTCTAGTTCTAGTTTTGGTACCTCTTTTTGGAAGAACCAGGAATAGGCGGT
The DNA here is from genome assembly GCA_016081115.2 of Rehmannia glutinosa. NCBI lineage: Eukaryota > Viridiplantae > Streptophyta > Magnoliopsida > Lamiales > Orobanchaceae > Rehmannia > Rehmannia glutinosa. The sequence goes on from JABTTQ020002039.1 coordinate 63,278, forward strand.
TTGGAACAAGAAATGGCGGTTTAACCGTGACCACTCTTAGACACAAGGTTGATCCTGTTAATTTTTTGGTGTGAATCGAACTTTAAAATTAAGCATTTTTTTTTCCTATACAAACTTAAAGGCAACATAAAACAACAAAAGAAAGAATAATATGCATTATATAATATAATTACGTTATAATTAAAATAATATAGCATTCATGTTCAAAAAATCAAAATAATTATTTAAATACAACTTGTCTTACAATTTTGGCGGCAAAATTAAAAATCAAGACAAAGTATAATTAATTGGTTCAATATATCTTGTGAATTGTGATTTTAGCAAAGTGGTATAATAAATTTTTAATTTTTGCCTTATCAATTTGAGTTGTTTTGAATTAAGGGCATTAAAAAATTAAGTATTATAATTTTTTTTTAAATGGGGGCAACAAGATTTGAAACTGGACTACCTTTCAAAGTTTCAAGAGTGGCAAGGATTCAACAACCACAATAGATTTACTCTTAGTGCAATATTTTATTTATTTCATAGATACTATATATAAAAATTATACAAAAATTTTGGGCCCTTAAATTCCGCACTTTTTTCGGCCTCAAGTCGATCTACTCCTTGGCCTAAGGTGAGGAGCAGCCATGATCAGAACAACCACTATATGTATATATGTATGTATGTATGTTAGAGGTGTCAAAATCAACTCGACATCCACCTTTCGAAGTTTCAAGAGTGGCAAGGATTCAACCACCACAATGGATTTACTCTAGTACAATATTTTATTTATTTCATAGATACTAAATATAAAAAGTATACATAAATTTTGGGCCCTTAAATTTCGCACTTTTTTTTTCGACCTCGAGTCTATCGACTCCTTGGCCTAAGGTGATGGGCTAGTTGGGCACGGTAATAGGGGTTGGGGCTGCAATGTTATTGACCTGAAAAGACCCATGTCTATTTGGCACATTCAGCCTGAAAATCTAGCCCAATCCAAAGAATTTTATGTCCGACCTAGACCGACTCCCCCTTGACCCGACGGGCTACCACCAACCGGTTCGGCCTATTGACGGCTCTAATTTATATGCTTGTACACATGTACTTTTTAGTCCTAATCACAAATATTCGTAAAAAACAAAACAAAGCCTCAAGAGAATAACAAGTTGTAACATCAAAATGTTTTTCTGGATTATGTGGTTCAACAATCTCTCTTTTACAGATTTTTTTCTTTTGTCGTTTTACGTTGTCGATCACAAATGGTCTAACTCACTGAGGTTCAATAAATTTATGGGATCAACGTGTGGCCTTGTGAAGCCCCTTTACGTGTCTGCATCACATGAAACATGAGGTTTTGTGCTGCTAATTAAGGGAAATTTTTCATGATCGTGTTGTATAAAATAAATGTTTTAAAAGATATAATTAATATTAATTCTTGTGTAGCCTTTCGGCTCAAAATTGAGGTAGTAATTAGGTGGGTATCTTTTTTCTCTTTATGACATGACACATGTGCATGATCTACTTTATCATCTTTTTCTAAATTTTCAAACACAAATTCCTCTTTGGTGTGTTGAGGGCTTTTACAATTAGTGTTCCTCATTTTATAAAAACATAGGTTGGTTTGAGGCCTATAAATAAGACTTTTTTTTTGCACGATATAGAAATAACAACACAAAACTTCTTTCTTTCTTTTTGTTGTTATATTTTCTTTGAGTTTCGAATAAAACATTAAACATTGTCGTTCTAAAATCATGTTGAATCCAGGGGATTACACAAATAAATCTGGGACAGTCTTAATTTCACACGCCTCAGGAATGATCCATTTGTTTTTGAACTTCATCAAATTTTCCCAACAATCTTAAGGATTTAATAGCATGATAGTTCGAAAAAGAAAATTGTTTCTGACGGGATATGAAAGCACAGAAAAATAAGCCTTTGTAACAGAAGCACAAAACTTTAGTCCAAATAATTAATGGCAGCTCTAAGCAACCTCATGAAGAGAAAATTCCATTTTTTTTTTCTAAGCAAAGAGATTATTCTCTACAAGCACCAGCCCTTTAGTGGATTCTTCTTCTTTTGCTCAGAGATTTAGAGATCTGCCTAAAGATCTCCCTGGTACCAATACCAAGAAACAAGTTTCTGTGATCGATTTCTTAATTGTTTGGACTCACGCTAATGGGTAGTTTTGGGAATCCGGCGCCACCGTTGGCTAGGAGGTGACAGCGGCGGACTTGGACGATCTGGGCCTCGAGGTGGAAGATGACTACTCTCTGAAGCTCCCCGACGAATGCCTGGCGTGCATTGTCCAGTCACTTTCCTCCGGCGACAGAAAGCGCTCCTCTTTTGTGTGCCGCCGCTGGCTCAGAGTCGAGGGCCAGAGCGGCCACCGCATCTCGATCAACGCGAAGATCTGTTAGCATTAGCGATGATGCTTTAATTCTAACCTCGCTCGAGTACAGACGGGGTAGGCGTGAAGCTCGATTTGGTGTCGGTCCGACTGGAGGTGCGAGCTTTGCGGCGGCTGATATCATCTCCTCGAGCAACTGGATAGTCTCAGATTTGTTTGTTTATGGGATTTGGGAAGGAGAGCAAAATTACATTTGAGGACTTTCCTTATGGCTAATTATCTGAGGTAAGTTTGTTATTGAATATAAACACATAAATTGATGCTGCTTCTGAAGTTTTGTGTCATAGATGATGCTTTGAAAATGTCAATAATTTATATAATAAATGAATGAGATATAATGAGACATTTAAATAGACGTCATTTTTAATGTATAATATTTTAAGCCTATCACTGGGTTTATCATGCATTCTTATACAACTTTTGAGGGACTGTAAATTTTAGAAAAAAAAAACTAAGGATGGAACCTTAGCTTTGATTAATTATTTTTAGTACATAGATGCATTTGCTAATGATTATATTTTGTGGGTGTTTCCTTGGCCAGAGTAGTATCTGTCTATGTGAAAAAAATTGAGATCTTTAGTAAATGTTTGTAATGTATGACTAAAATTTGATAGTTTTCCGGAAATAATTTAATTCGAGAATTATCCGGTATTTTGATGACACATTGTAGTCTTGGGTAAATATGATATTTGAATGCAATTTGTGAAAAAAAAAATTTGATTTGTGATATTTCAATGCAGTTGGATGATTTGAAAAAAGGAAGGTTCAGTTATCACCTTTGGTTTTGAAATGGTTTCAATGACAAGTCCTATGTGCTAAAACCAAATTGAAGCAAATCTAACCTGCTGTTATTTTCTACACGTGGATTTGGTTTTGTTTATTATTTTGGTGGTCATTTTGAAGCATTGGAGGTTAAGATTTGTGACATTGTTTCTTGTGTTCAGAAAATTATGGGGTTGGTGTCAGTGATGTTCATGTTCTAGTATGCAAGATATGACTTTTTGCTTTCTTAGTTGATTTCTTACAAAGGAAATATGATAGGTTGAATTGAGGCAATACCTTGGGTTGAAATAAAGTATTTTATGTGGCTAATGTTTTGGCAAAAGTGCAATCGAAAAATTGATGAGCTTATGCGGGTAGAAAAGTCATTTCATGAGTGCATCATAAGCTCAAATGTTTGGCCCAATATGTATCCTGTTAAGTGTTTAGTGCTTATAGGTACAAAATGAATTCATTAAGCTATTGATGTAATAATAGCCTTGAATATTTAAAAATGTGGGGTTGCTTAAACAAAGTTTTGTTATCGATGATTTTACTTGTTGAAGTAAATAGGCGTGCTTATACAATACTTGATGATCTTTGAGTATGTAATAAATTTTTATGTGGATTACATGCTCACATTTGGTACTAAAATTTATTTGGTATATAAAACTAAAGAGTTGCTTGCTTATAAATTTGACGTGAGGGATATGTGGGCGAAGCAAATGTAATATTGAGTGTTAAAATTATAAGAAATAATGATATCATAATATTAACTCAAGAACATTATGTTGAGAAACTTCTTAAGAAGTTTGGACATTTCTATGTCAAAGCGTGAGTTAAGAAGTTTGGACATTTCAATGTCAAACACGTGAGTACTTCTTATGATAATTATACTCAATTAAAGGAAAATCTTGTTGATCTTGTGACTCGATTTGAGTATGCATGCATTATTGGGAGTCTGTTGCATTTGATGAATTTATCACGTTGACATAACTTATGTTGTGTATCGATTGAGCATATATACATATAATCCAATTTGTGATCATTGACCGCTTTTGTCGGCTAATGAAATATTTGAGAGGCACAACAAATTATGGTATTCTTTATGGTGGATTTTCCTCCGTATCGGAGGAATTTCGTGGTCTTAAGTGGATTTCGATTTAGATGAGATAAAATCCACTAGTGTTTATATATTCACCCTTGGGGGGTGAAATTACTTGGAAATCGATTAAACAAACTATTATAGTTATTTTTTCTATGAAAGACCAACTTTGTTGTCTTGGGGTTAGCTGATAATGAGGCTAAGTGGTTGAAATACTTCTTAGCAAATATCTCGTGGTGTTCGAAACCAACACCTTAAGTGTTTTTGCATCTTGATTATCAGACAACAATTGCAAATTGCGAAGAATAAAAAATGATAAAAACAGACATTCGTCTGAGATGTGGTTTGATCAAACAATTGTTAAAAGATGGAGTAATATCCATTGATTATGTGAAGTCAGAAGTGAATTTGGCCAATCATCTGACTAAACTTTTGGGAAGAAAATTAATTACTAAAACATCGAGGGGAATGAGACTTAAGCCAATTTAAGAAATTAACAATGATGGAAACCTAACCTCTGTGATTGGAGATCCCATGAATGAGGTTCATATGGGTAATAACAAGTCACTTGTTAATTCTGCTAGCACAATAATTAATTGTCCATTCCTATGGTGTGAGAAGTGCTAGAATGCAAGTATAGAGGGATGAGTTAATAAACTCTTAATGAATTTTGTATCCCTTAAGGGTGGTATATTTACTTGCAAAATATACTTGATGAAATTCACCTATATGAGTGTGGAGTGGGGCCGCTCCTATGAGACGTTGGCATGTCTCTAGAGCACTAATGAATACTGCACACGCGCATGTCCTATTAGCTCAAAACCGCATTGAACGACAAATTTTTGAGAGAGTGTAATGTGGTGATAAGATTTTAACCTACAATAAAGAGTTCTTGGTTCATAGAAGCTACAAGTTTCACCATAATTACGTATGTTAAATCTTATCTTTCTATTTCTGGTTCATAGTCAAAAGACACCGGATTTGATGCATTCTCACTCGTTTTTTGTTACCCTTGACAAATTATTCTATTCTTTTTAAATCTTTTAAAACATGTGGGGATTGTTGTATAAAATAAATGTTTTAAAAGATATAATTAATATTAATTCTTGTGTAGCCTTTTTACTCAAAATTGAGGTAGCTAATTAGGTGGGTATCTTTTCTCTTTATGAACATGACACATGTGCCATGATCTACTTTATCATCTTTTTCTAAATTTTCAAACACAAATTCCTTTGGTGTGTTGAGGGCTTTTACAATTAGTGCTCCCTCATTTTATAAAAACATAGGTTGGTTTGAGGCCTATAAATAAGCACTTCATTTTTTGCGAGAATATAGAGATAACAACACAAAACTTCTTTCCTTCTTTTTCTTTGTTATATTTTGTCTGCGTTTGAGTAAAACATTAAACATTGTCGTTCTAAAATCTGTTGAATCCGGGGGATTACACAAATAAATCCTTAAGGGCGCAGTGCTAATTTCGCACGCCTCGGGAATGATCCATTTGTTTTTAAACTTCATCAAATTTTCCCAACAGATCGAACCATCATTTATAGTGTTTGGTCAAACGGTTGCAGCTTAATTCAAACAGGTTTCAACACTAAATAAATACTTATACTACATAACTGGATTCATCAATAATCCATCAAGAGAATCATTTTATACTAGAATTGGGAGGATCTAACTCTTATCTGAAAATATGAGGACATTGCCAAATTCCTGAGTCCAAGTACAATCTGATTGTGGGCCTTGGCCCAATTACGAGTGATCAGATATCAATAATACATTTAGATTGGACAATTGCTTGGATATATGCCTTTAAGTTTTGACATCCAAGTTCAATTATGAAATATTGGGCTCGGACAGACATTTTGGGCCGTGCAAAGTCATGACTGTTAACGAAAAACATTAAGCTTTGTCATGTTTCACACAATACACACTTCTTCTTGCTTCTTTTTCTTTTTTTTTGGAAGGGCACAACTTCTTGCTTCATATAGTATATATCGGATAACTAGATCGTAAATGAACGTAACTTTCGACAAAACAGTAAAACGAGTTCGGTTAGCATTTGTTTATGTTCATTTATTAAGCTTAATGAACATAAACGAACAAGAAAATTTGTTCGTTTATGTTCTTGAACTGTTCACGAACATGTTCATTTAGTGTCCGTTTGATGTTTGTTTATTATTCATTTTTTAATTATTATTATACATTTACTGCTTAATATTCATTACTTTATTATGAAAAATAAGCTTATTTTAGTTTAATATTACAACATATTTACATTTGCAATTATCATAATTTTCATTTATTTTGAATTGAATGTTCATGAACAATGTGTATTTAACTTTTTTATACACATGTTTATATAGTTGTTCATGAATAATTAATGAGCATGTTCGTGAACATGTTCAATTATTAAACAAACAAACACAAACAACTTTTTAAAATAAATGAACGAACACGAACAACCCTCGTTCAAGAGCTCGGTTCGTTTCTGACCCTACGGATAACTTAATATTGGTTGAAGCCTGAAGGGCGAGTTTTTCCGAGTTTCATCGTCACATATATAGATTTTCATTCCCTAGACTTTAAAAAAAAAACACGGTTGCATTTTATAAGCATATTAAATACAAATATAAAGAATTAAATGTCTTTCATCTTTTAAATTAATTGGGATCTTTTATACCATTGTAATTTGTGGTGCTTTTATATGTTCGTGTACAAATGTCATTTTAATACATTTTTAAGTTAGTTACATACACGAGCGTAGCTTGGCTATATGGTTCTTCTCTAGCCCAAACTTTTTTTTCTAACTCAACTATTTTTTCCTTAAAAATATATTATATATAATTTTTTTCATTTTTTCCATAAAAAACGGAGACAAAAAAATTTTTGGTGTGCCTTAGTTACATACATGTGACTTATATATATTATGTAAAAAATAAAACGCAACATAAAAAATTGCAAAACTACTATTAAACATCATATCCTTCATCTGTGATAGGGACTAAAATGTTCTTTGTTATATCTAAGTACTGGTCAATTAATTGTAACACGTCAAAAATTTACAAGTATTTAAGAGCATTTATAGAATACACTAGACTTCAAAATTTCTCATCATCTTTACTAATATATTCCTCTCTCTCTCTCTCTCTCTCTCTCTCTCTCTCTCTCTCTCTCTCTCTCTCTCTCTCTCTCTTCTCTCTCTCTCTCTCAAGATTCTTGGCATCTCTTCCGGTAATTGGACGTCACCAATAATGCAATTTTTCGTATAATCTATCCATAAACAACAAAGATGAGTCAAGAGCTAAATCTTTTGAGTGTTAATCTATAGTACGGGAATTAAGTATTTCTAAAACATATTATATGATTCAGAGTGTATATTTTTATGTTAATTAATTTTACTTTTATTTATTTATTTTTATCTAATTTTATATGAGTACATTCAAAAGGCCCAATTTTATTGCAACTTTAGCCAGTGGTCGGTGATAAATAAATCAGCCCACATTTTACTAACATTGTTTTTTTTTAAAATTATAGATGGTATGGCGTTGGCCACAGTTGTGATTAATTTCATTCCCCAAGGCCCACTGCTAGCAATGACATTTTGTCATGTGGCTGTTGTAATATTTTGTCACTTTTCGTATTGTATAAATGCTTGGACTAATTTATATTTTCAGCTGTTCCTGTCAATGTCCTTAAATTCCGAAAATTGATAGACACTAGAAAAAGGAATATATTAGAGAAAACGATGTTAAGTAATAGTATGTATTAAATTATAGTAATAATGGCTCTCATAATTGATCAATCTTGTTATTCCATGGTATAACTGTATAAGTATGTGCTCTGGTGGTAATTGACCGGTTGGGGTTTGATTCCATAAAGAGGTAATAATTTATGGATTTACCTAACCTAACACGTTATATATATAAGCGAGGTTATGGTTGAGGCTCGGTGGTTAGGGTCGACCGGTCAAACCGGCCCGAATAACAAATAGGTCGGGATAGAATTAATTGGCTTGAGTCAATATAATTAAATCATTGATACGATTGTGATGTTATTATGTTGCTTTTGTTAATATTTTTGCATTGATTTAATATGTTGTTGATAATAAGTGAATTCAATAAAAAATTAAATGTTTAAATATAATTTTTAGATTAAACTTAACTCGCATGGTACAAATAGATGGTGGTATAAGTTTTTAATATATACACTCATTTTGGGTCGGGCTGAAAAACACGAATAATAAACGGGTTGTGTTAGAGTTGAGAAATTTGATGCGGATACAAATTGACATTGTTTGTCTTTATAAGTGTGTGTGTTCCTTGCTCTACTATCCTCATTGTACCAAAAACAATTGGCTCTCATAAACTTAATAAAGATAAATTTACATCCTATTTAAGTTTTTATATATATAGTGACAATAAAAGTTGGCATGTTGTGTGATTGATTGGCGCTACGACCCATTTTTCGTCATCTGTCGGGACAAAGGTTAGTTCTCGAAAATTATTTTATATAGTAGTATATCCAAGGGGCGGAAATAGGGGCCACTCAGGCCCCGCCCCCCCATTTTTTAAAAAAATTTACACTATAAATGTTTTTAAAAAAATTAAATTATAATTTATACGATTTTTCGTGTATCGCCCACCCCGATTTCGTGTCGGCAGATCGGCCCACCCCATATATTTTTCTGGCTCGCCCTTGAGTATATCTCTCTGAAAGTTAATAGTTTTTTTATTTCAAAGGTATTAGTACTTCCCTAAAACTATCAAGTTTTTTCCTTAATTTGTTTTTAGTAATTACCTCTAAAAGTTATTAGTTTTTATTCCCTAAAATGTATTAGTAATTTCCCTTAAAAGTATTAGTTTCCCCTACAAAATATTAATAGTCTCCTGAAACTTGTTTAGTAGTCCCTGAAACTTCTTTTGTAGCCCCTAAACAATATTAGTTTTTCTCATGTAAAATATTAATAATCCATTCAAAAAGTGTTAGTAATTATCCTAAAAAGTATTAGCAGTTTCCTTTAAAAGTATTAGTTTTTCCCCTAAAAAATATTAATAGTCTCCCTTAAATTTTTTTAATAGTCCCCCAAAACTTATTTTGTAGCCCCTAAACAATATTAGTTTTCCTCGTAAAAAGTAAGTATTAGTAATATATTTAAAAAGTGTTTTTAATTATCCTAAAATGTGTCAGAATTGATTTAGTCAAGTAAATATTTTATTTTAAAACTACAGAAATAAACCCGACGATCAAATTAAAGAAACAAATACAAGTAAATCTTGTCTTCTCCATAGGAGGAGTAATATACACCTCTTGTAAATGTCTGAAAGTAATTACGATTTGCATTCTTCCCAAAAAACCACTAGAAAGAAGTTTGGATGCCCATTTCTATTTTATATAAGTTTCCAAAATTTGTTGTTTCTTTATTTCTGAACTTCCTAGTTTGTTGTTGTATTTTTTTGTTGTTCTTGCTCCATCGACAGTGCATCGTGTTCTAGCATTCTAGCCTCCAGTCGAGATAAAATGGAATTATTCTTTTCTCATTCTTTTTGTTCCTCTTTGTGGGTGCTACTTTTTTTTTTTTTTTTTCTCGGTTTAGGAGGAAGGAGAAGGGTGGAGCAAGGGAAAGAGAGTAGATTTTATTTTTAAATTCGGGTCAAGTATATGATCCATCTAATGACTTAGATCCAGTTAGGCGTTTGATAGGAGATTTATAATTAGGGCTCGTTTGGTTAGCCTAAGGTAATGGGCTTGATTAATTCTCACCTACATTTTCGGCCTTATGCTATGGATATAATAAGGTCCAATAAGATGTTTGAAGGAAGGATTGGGCTTTAGAAATGTGATGGTTTTGTAATAAATTGTTTGGTTGAGGGTGTGTATTAATAACTAACAAAGGTGTGCTTTTACTTTTTGTCCTTAATTACATTGCACTTTCCATAGACAGTATAGAGGTTGTATTACTTATACCACCTTGGGGGTGGGATAACTATTAACTCATTAAGCTTGACAAAAATTGGGTCTGCCCCATTTACAGGGCCAACATTTGTGCGAACCAAACAACATAATGGTTGTGAAATGTTAGAAAGTAAGTGATATCCCATCTATTATGGTCAACCAAACGGAGGCCTTAGAGCATAAAAAAGGGGCAAAAAAAATAGTTGCTTTATAGACGATATAGAAAAGGACGTGGCATTAAGGCCAATCCAAGACGTCGTATATACTATATAGTGTTTGGATTATTACATTCTTGTGCATGCCACTATTTCATAGGATTGATAATCTTATCTATCCGAGTACGACTGCTCGAACGCCGATGCCAAATGAGCGCCCAGATAAGACGAAAACGGAAAACCTTTGACATTATTCTGGTGAACCAGAAATTCGGAACAATATTTTGACATATTTTTTATTCTTTTTCTTCAAGCTGGTCCTTCAATTCTATTTTCTATTTTAGGTGGTGTTCCAATACACATAATTTACTTTTATTAGCATAAAATTAATTATAAGTTAGAACTAATGAAGAAACATAATTCAAGACATAACATTTGTTGAGTAAACTACCATGTTTGATGCAAGATTTTGTGAGAAAAAGAGAATAGATTATTAGTTTTTGTTTAAATGCCAGATAAAAACTAAATGAAACAAAAATATGTAATAAGGAACACACATTTTCCTCCGTGAAAAATGGAGAGAGAGAGAGAGAGAAATGAGTCATTATCCAGTAATATGTGATAGAAGCAGTGTTGTAAAATCTGTTTAGGCGGCCGCCAGCGCCGATTTGTGAGGCTAATCCAATATTGCTAAAATTGGCCAAATAAATATTTTGGCGAGAAAATCGGCCTAAGCGACCCAACATAGGGGCTAGGCAACCTCGGCTGACCGACAAAAATTGGCTAATCAAGTAAAAATTTAAAATAAAGTTGTTTTAGCGCGCCCGCCAGGTATTGGGTTGTCGCCCAACTAGCGCCTAGTGATTTTGCAACCATGGACATGAAGTGGTATTAATTTCTTTGGTACCTATTTTGTCCAAAGCGTTTTCGTTACGATTATTGAGTTTGTTAGTTGGTCCCGTTCGTTACTTTGTTGTTTGTTGCATTTCACGCTTTTCTTATTTTCTGTCTCACGCTTTTATTAGTTAGTTGGTTAGTTCGACTCACACGTGTCGAGTAGATTAGTGGTTGATTTGAATGCGGAGGGAAGAGTACATGTATAAAGTTGTGCACAATCGCTTCATTTCGTTTTTAACAAAATAAGAAATCGATTTTGCTCCATCTTCTTCAATAGAAATTTATGCTCTGAGTTTTAGTTTATCAAAATGGTACGAGCGGGACTTAGCTCATGGCTTGACGACCTATTGACGATGAATAGATCTTAGTCGAAGGTGATCAAGATGAACATGGGAACGCTAAGAAAATGGTGTATGTATACACGAAGGATCGGATCCACTTTGCTTGCATGGATCGATCATCCGGTATGATATCGGGTCACGAATCCGCTTAATGGTGTGAATTATCTTCATTGGAGCCGTGCGATGAGACTCGCACTTGGAGCGAAATCGAAGTTAGGATTTATCTACGATGCGGTGACAGTGCGGATTCGAACACTTTGAAGAATACGAACAATATCGGAAGGTCGATTTCATGGTGATATCGTAGCTCTTAATGCGATCTCTAAGGAAATTGTTGAAGCTTTTATGTACATCAAAAGTTCTAAACATATATGGGATGAATTAGCCGAACGGTATGGAGAAAGCAATGGACCATTGCGTTATTAATTACAGAGAGAAATCGCCAATTTCTCCCAAGGTATTTCCACTTTGTAACTACTTATTTCACGAAATTGAAATGTCATGGGATGAGTATGCTTGCTTAGTACAATTACGAGAATGTATGTGTGGAGCTAGTAAAGCTATTTGTGAGAATGATATGGACATTAAGCTCATGCAATTTCTTATGGGGTTAAATGGCGTTTTTGAACTGTGAAGAACCAAATGCTGTTCATGGATCCTTTGCCTACGATAAACAAAGCATACTCATGATTTTGAAGGTGGAAAAACAAAAGACCATACATCTAAGGTGTTAGATCCATTAGACACTAATGTGATGATGGCGCGTGGCAATAATAGTAGAGGTAACAATGGATGCGGGTGAGTTATGGCGGTGGTCCGAGCTGGAACAATCCGTGGAAGAGGAGCCCTAAACCTATGGGAAATTATTCCAATTATGGGAGAGGGAGAGGTATGCCTAGGAAATCAAATGAGAGAGAGAAAAATTGGTGTACGATCATTGCGGATACAATGGTCATGAAATCAAGGAGTGTTTTAAATTGAGCGGTTTTCTGATTGGTATAAGAAGTTGAAAGAGTAGAGATCTACTCAATCTGCAAATATGATAGAAAGTGATGTTGCTTCGTATCACCGAGCATAAGGAGGATGAAGAGAACAAGAAGCGAGGAGTACGGACTTTGCGGCTATGATCCAATGAAAATTGCAAAATACTTACAGAAGACGGCTACAACATCGGAGAATCACATTCATTCTCACATTTGGTTGAATATTCGGGTAACAAGTATGATACTCATTATGCACTATCTCTGTTGCATGATATTGGTAAAGGAAATTTGGATTGTAGATTAATCGGAGCCGGTGAGACATGTTTGTTCTTCACCTTCTATGATCATGAATTCTACTCTATTATCTAGTCTGTCAAGGTGCATCCGCTTGATGGTTCTAATGTGTTGGTTACACACTCAGGGGATGTGAAGTTATCTAATGAGATAACTCTCATCGATGTATTGATGACTCCACATTTCAAATATAATCTACTATCTCGTGAGTCGATTCTTGAAGGAAATCGTCTACATTGTGTTTTTTCTCGGAATAGATGTTGGTTGCGGGACCTTAGGGAGGAGATGATGAAGCGATAGGGGCGAAGTTTGGTGGTTATACATTTTTGAAGGATTAGCTTTTGGTGGGAGCTTGCATGCTAATGTTGAATCCAATAATTTGCTTATTTGCACGAGAAGCTTGCTTGGTCACACTTCTGTCACTTGCATGGAGCACATAGATTTTTTTCAAACACCTTTGTAATAAGCAAGATCGAATGTATGTAATGCATGTCATGAAGCCAAACAAAGTGTAGAGTTTCTTTTCCACACGATTCAATAAATACATTAGCAACATTTGAATTGATACACGTGGATATTTGGGGCCCATATCATGAGTCATCGATTACTAATACCTCTTACATGTTTACTATTGTCGATGATAAAACTAGAGCTACTTGGATATATCTTATGAAACATAAGTCGAAGTGGAGAGTCACCTACAAAAATTTCTCGGTTTTGTCAAGAACCGATGCTCGATTGGAAGTGCAGAGGATAAGGGCAGAGATAATGGAGCGAGTTCTTGAGTAATGCAACTCGAGAATTTGTTTTTTGATGCGAGGATTGTTCATTAAAGGTCATGCCCTTATACTCCACAAATGAGAATGGAGTTGTGGAGAGAAAACATAGACAAATCCTGGAGATTGCTAGATCTTTTTGTTGTTTCAATCTAGAGTACAAAGAAGTTACGCCCTACACTCTTCTAGTTGGCAAAGTACACATCATGAATTCGTTGCTAGTGCCTTGTTGGATTAGAAATCACCCTATGAGCTTTGCCTGAGGAGAAGCCCAAGTATGAGAGGTTGAGGTTTTGGTTGTTTGTGTTATGCCCTTGCTAGGACCACATAGAGGGAAGTTTGAGCGAGGGCCTCGGCATGTGTGTTTCTTGGTTATGTTACAAGTGTGAAGGGGTACAGTAGGGGTGGCAATCTCCGACACGACACTAAAACACGACTTGAACCTAACACGATATAAGCGGGTTAGGGTTGACCCATTTATTATTCGAGTCATAATCGTGTCGGACCCATTTAACCCAAATAATAAATGGGTCGGTTTCGGGTTGACTCGAAATGACCCACTAAACCCGTTTAACCCGTTTAAATAAGAAATTTCAGTATTATTTTTAATATTTATTAATATTCTATATATAAATAACCCAAAATTATCATTTTATCAATATAAATAAAAGATTTATTCAATGTTAAAAAATATACAGGTCATTTGGTCGTGTTCGGGTTACCGTGTATTAAGCAGTCGTGTTCGGGTTGACCCATCGGCCGAATAATTAAACGGGTCGTGTTCGGGTTGGACAAATTTGTGTAATTACCATGTCTCAACACGACGCGAACCCGAACACGACTCGAATTGCCACCCCTAGGTACGGGTTGTATAACATTGCTTCTAAGAAAATATTCATTTCAGAGATGTGATTTTCTATAAGTCACAATTTCCATTCCACATACTTGAGCCTCCGGTGGAGTGTGTTCTCTCCGATTCAATCTCTTGAGATTATTGCATATGATGTTGAGTTTGTAGACACTTCCCCAAAATTCCAATCCTACGATACATTAATTTCTCCGGAAGAGCTACGAAGAGTTAGGCGGAGAGGAAAAGAGTCTAGTCCAACTTTGTATGTTTGGCCGACTATGTCACCAATTCACTCCACATTACCAAGTCAATTGATCTCACTTTGATTCCTCCCCACATACGTGAGAATCCCACTCCTTATCCGTGCGGTGATATCCATACAGGAGCAATACATTTCTTTCACCAACATATACAACCTTTCGCTCAGTTGCGGAGACATCAAGTGAACCTTCTTGTTATTCACATCCGCCAATGACAAAGCTTGGGTTGAAGCCATGAACAAACAAATAGAAGAACTTGAGGCCAATGACACTGGGAACTCACTTCATTACTGTTTGGTAAAAGAGCTATTGGATCAAGATGGGTTTATAAAATTAAAAGACATCCAGGATGGGAGTGTTGATAGATATAAGGCACGATTAGTGGCAAAAGGTTATTTGCAGATTGAAGGGATTGATTTCTCGAAAGTTTCTCTCTTGTGGCCAAGATGTTTGATAAGGATGCTTATTGCCTTGGCTACGAAATATTGGCCTTTACTTCACATTGATATCAACAATGCCTTTTTACATGGTTATTTGGATGAAGAGGTGTACATGTTTCCACTTGATGGATATTTTAAAGGCTAAGAAATGGGAGGTTTGCCTTCTTAAGCGCATTCTTTATGGATTAAACCAAGCATCGAGGCGGTGAAATATGGAGTTCTCTCGCAAATTGGTTGGTTTGACAAACAATTGCTTGTTTGTCAAGATGTCGTCTTTGATTTTCTAGCTCTCATTATCTATGTCGATGATGTTCTTATCACATGCACTTCGAAACCCTTATCTCGCTCCCTCAAGAAGTACTTGCATGATCTTTTCACCATTAAGGATTTGGGCTTCGCTAAATACTTCTTGGGGCCTGGAACTGCTGCGTAGTGATCATGGCACTCACTTAAGTCAACGTAAATACATCATGGATATATTGCGAGATACAGGGCTTTTAGGGTGCAAACCGGTGAGTACTCTCTTTCCTCGAGGTTATAATATCGGGCATCTTTCGTACTTGAATATGTCCAGGCGACATTTCTTATGGCATTCAACAACTCGGTCGTTTGTACATACTCCACTCAATCTCATTGGGATGCGGCCATACATTTGCTCAAATACTTGAAGGGGACACCTTCTTTTGGGTCTATTTTACCCAGTGGGTAATTCCATGTCTTTGCATGCCTTTTGTGATGCTGTTGGGGGCGTGTTTAGTCACTCGTCGTTCTCTTCTTGGATCTTGCATATTCTTTGGTGACTCGCTTGTTATTTGGAAAACGAAAAAAAAAAAAACCGTCTCCAAATCCTCTGCTTTGAGGGCGAGTACCGTTCCATGGGAGCCATTTGTATGTGAACTTCAATGGCTTCTTGCTTTGTCTCGCGATTTACATATTGGAGTCCCTTTGCTGTTGAGTTATGGTGTGACAATAAGGTTGCTCTTTATATCATTTGCTAATCTGTGTTTCACTAATGTACTAAACACCTCGACATCGATTGCCATATCGTTTGTGATCAATATAAGCTCAAGTTATTCCCCCTCGTCATATCTCTACCCGTCTTGATCTGCTGATGTGTTTACGAAGTCCCTGGGGGTCCTGCGTTCCGTTCGTTCTGTCAAGTTAGGAATGTGTGATGGTCACCACATTCCTACTTGAGGGGAGGGTGTTGAGTTTGTTATTTGGTTCCGATTCGTTACTTTGTTGTTTGTTGCATTTCACGCTTTTCTTATTTTCATGTCTCATGCCTTTATTAGTTAGTTGGTTAGTTCACTCACACGTGTCGAGAGATTAGTGGTTGATTTGAATCGGAGGGAAGAGTCCATGTATAAAGTCGTGCACAACCGCTTCATTACGTTTTTAACAAACTAAGAAATCGATTTTTGCTCCTTCTTCTTCAATGGAAATTTATGCTCTGAGTTTTATTTTATCAACAACGATGTTCTGGTTCTATGGATAAATTACATTTGTTTAGGTTTAAAAATATTATATATTTTAGATCTTATTAATCGTTTAGGATTTGCAATTATTTTCCACTCGATGTTGTAAGTAGTTGTATGTTTCTTATGATAAATGACTGATATTCATCTTGATTCCAATTGAAAATGAGAGAACACCCTACTTGTTCATTTGTTCTTCGGTTCTTCTTATTGTCTTTTCGTTTTTTTTTTGTCGATCCGAGTTAGTATTCCACACCAAAGAAAAAGCACATACATCACACTTCCTTCGGGATTATAGAATATATGTCCTTGGATGATCCTAAATTTCTAATCTTTTAGGGAGGATGGATAAACTCCAAACTCTCACTCCACGTTAGTCAAAGTTGTCTTTTCTCGTTGTTACAGTACAAAAAAAGAGAAGTTCTAATTCTTTTTTATTTTGTTGTAAATTTTTTCCCCTTTAAAAAATCTTGAACTAAACTAAACGTTATCTATTTTCACATCAAAAATCGTGAGAAAATTCAAAGTCAATTCCTTTTTCCTTAAGTACCGTTGGAAACTGAATCACATCAATTAAAGCAAGCAAGGGGAATCCAAAAATCTGCCCAAAAACTTATACAAACGTAATTGTAAATTTGTAATTGTTTATTTTGCTTTTGTACATGAATAAATAATTTATAGTACATACAAATACGTTAATGCTACAGCCTGTTTGAATTTAACCAAATCAGAATCGTAAGAGGACTTTGATATATTGTAAACCTAACCTAAATTTACATTAAATTGAAATTAATTTAGATAACAACTACTGAATGACATCACACTTTATACTTTTTTTTAGCAAAATTATAATAAAATTGGAGCTTTTTCACAAAAAAAAAATCTTGAAAATATATCATCCACAATTTTTATCTTCATTTTCGTCAAAAAGTGCATACCGACAAGTGACAAGGAGAATTATGAGGTGTACCGTGTATTTATATTAATTTAATCCATCAGATTAATAGTTTAATCCCACTGTTCAGATAAGAATCAGTCAACATAAAAAAGATTATCAGACTTTTGAAAGGCGTAAATGGACAGCTAATTAATGTGTATTATTATAATTATGTAATGGTTAATTATTATTAATTATAAAGTAATTTTAAATAGCACAATTAAGATGCCAACAACAGAACACGATGCAAGAACAAAGCGTTTGGGAAAGCGACATGCGCACGGTTGGTTTTTGCAAAACATTGATTTATCGGTTGTTTTATTTCAGATTTTTTTTCCCCAAGGGAAACAAAATAAATAAAATAAATGTGTATTATTGTAAACGTAATATTTTATTCTACTTGTCTCTATCTACGACAAATTTAGACACCTATGGTATTTGGTTTGTTTTGTTTTGTGTGTTTGGTGCATGTCCCAAAAATATGTTATTATTTTTTGAAATATCATTTCTTTTAAAAGAATAATATTACATATAGGGGAGGTTTCAACTTACACGTTGAGTTCTAATAAAATTATGTGATGAGTACATTGAACCATACTAATTGGATGGATTATTATAATTTCTTTGTCGCATAAATTCTGAAAACAAAAGGTTAATTTTGTTAATCAATATGGTTAGTCAATTAGTTTTTAGATTCTCGGGTGTTTTCAGACCTTTTATAACAAAATATCGGTTTCCTCGTGTATTAGCATTGTTTCTCTTATTTTTTTCATTTAGTTGTTTGTTTCACTTGATTTGTTAAGGAAGTTTTCGAGTCTTCTCCACGTGATAGTCTTTGTCCCTTAACAAATGGAGTTTTTATGCTTAATAAGTGGTGTTTTGTCCAACATGATAATTTTTCCGATAATTTTATCGTTGCGAGAAAATTCAAAATGACTTATTACCGAGAAAATTAGTGATAAATGTTAGATTTGTATATGTTTTAGATTTGTCTATGTTTTAGATTTGTATATAGTCCATTTGGAAATTGCCCGTAGTCAATAAAATCAAACTCGGATGCACGACTGACCTAAACCCTGCAAAAACACCGTTAGAAAAGGGGGTCAGAAGGGTTTTTCGGCGTACCCTCTCTGACGCTCAAGTCAGGATTACTCTAGAGAGAAAAGTATAAAAAATAGAACAAAAAGCGTATATAGATAGTCTAACATGAGGTATACCTTTTTATGATTTATTTATAAGTTGACAATTAGGGTTTCGTGTCCATCAAGTATTCAAGTTAGACTAAAACCCTAGCTTAGCCCTCTATTGGATTTGGCTAGCTTGTTACTCGTTATATGGGTTACACCTCTTTCAAGTCTAATGATTCGAGAGGCCCTTAACTTTGTTCGTCGCGTGGCCCAACACATTCATCGATTCAGTCCGTTTAACTTGGTTCGGAGAGGCTCATAAATTAAACAAATCATTGGGCCAACAACTCGGTCCCATTGAGGCCCACTCATTCGCCCAATTATCACAAAAGCATTTGAGTCCGAAGCAAGAGATCGGCCCGGTGATCCATAAGTTTGTTGCTTAACGACCCAAAGATCGGCCGAGGATTAGTATATCGGCCCAAACATCCGAGTCCAATTCTCATTTGATCTTCTTCCGAGCTCGGGATGCACCTTACGATCGGACTCACCTCACTTTTTTATGAATGATTCATCAAGTCTTACCCGTAGCTCGGTCATAAAACACACGGTCCAAATGAGCTTCCATTTAGACAAAATCCCATCGATTTGGCTCATTTAGATAGATCGGTCCAAATTTGTCCCTACCAAGTATAAGTTTGTGATTTTGATTTTTATTATCATTTGTAAAGTTATTCTACGGAATGAAATTGATTATTTCTCAAGAAGAAAAAATTGTGGTTAATTTAAATAACAACCCCGTTATCGAATATTTTTATTTTATTTTTTTGTCAATTTTTCTTACGATCACGAGAAAATGAAACTAATAATCAAGCAAGTAGGGGTGTCAATTTAGGACCCGACACGCAACCGATCTGAACCTAACACGAAATTAGTGGGTATGGGTCCAAGCTTCGTGGGTCAGGGTTGAAATTGGGTCGGACGACTAACCCGCCAATTAAATAGGTGGTTAAGATTGACCTACTATGATCTGTTTAACCCGTCTAATCCGTTTGTGAATTTAAAAAAATAAGTAAATAACTAATTGTAAGAAAAAAACAACAAACAAGACATATCTTTAAAACTCAAATGATAAAACCTCCTTAATTATGTATTTGTTATTATTATGCATGTCTTTTTGAATATTATTCTCAAAATATAATTAGTATGGTATGCTATTTATGCAATTATCTTATTTCTTTTTGTTTGTTGTGAATTGTAATATTGTTTATTGATCGAATAGCGTGAGATAGTGATTGATTTTGAAATTTATTGATCGAATAGCGTGAGATAGTGATTGAATTTGAAAAAAATAAATTTCTTGATTAAAAATATTAGATGAATATTAAAATAATTTTATTAAATTGGTTAAACGGGTCGGGTCGGGTTGTTCGTGAAATAAGCATGTCGGTCAGGTTCGATATTCACACGAATAATTAAGCAGATCGGCCCCGGATCGGCGAGCTCGACACGCCAACCTGCGAGGGGACCCAACCCATATGACACCCCTACAAGCAAGTGATTATTTTTGGTCAAAGCCTGAAACCATGATCAAATTGGAACGGATATTAAGCCCCCACAGGAAAAGTTGGTCCCAATCATAATCATGTACAACGACTACTGAAATACGAATACTATATCCATTTAATGATTTTTGTTATTATAATTAATTGTGTAGCATGAAATTGATAGACAAATAATAATAAATTATTGAGCAAGTCTCTTGTGAGATGGTCTCATGATTTAAATCACAGAGTGAGACGGACTCTGGCCGTTTTAAGAACATGAACCATAAAAATATATTTAAAAATAACAATGAACCATGAAGAAACAAAAATAAACCCTAAAAACATGAACCATGAAAAATAAACTAGAAAAATAAAAATAAACCCAAAAATAAAAAATAAACCCTAAAAAAACTAAAAATTCTAAAAACCCAAATCAATTAAAAATAAACCTAAAAAAACAAATATAAACCCTAAAAAAATAAAATCTAAAAAAAAACCTTTAAAACTTTGTGTAAATTCAGTTTCAGTTTGGGATCTAAACCAAGTGAGGCGTCTCACGCAAATTTTTGCCTAAATTATTTAATCCGTCAAATGGCGATAGTTGAGCATTCCTGGGTTAAAATTTAGAAATTGGCCTTTATTTTAAATCAATCGCTATCCAAATATGACGTGGTCATAATCATAAATCATACATTTTGATTTCTTTTTCAAAGATGTGCCAAAATTTAGTCTCCATGTCATAAGTCTTGTCCAGCTTTTTAATTGTTTATTGTCTTAGATGGTAGGATTTGAGCTTCTTAATAGTGAGTTATAATATTTATTGGCTGGTCTTGCATAGGAATTGATTTTTATATTACTAAATATTACTAAATGTTACTAAATGTCTAATCTTGAAAGTTTATTTCTTTTTAAGGAATCTAATCTTGAAAGATTAAAGTAGTTTTTGCTTTGTATTTATTTCACATTAATACAATTTCGGATATTATAACAGAAAATACTAGAGGATCAGGTTTGGTTGATTTTTATAGACTTTGTAAACTTGATACGGCCTAATTGTTGCCTAGGAAATTGGATAAAAAGAATTTGGTCACCATATTGGATAAGGGCTCTATTATTAGAGCTATAATTGGCAAAAATCCTATAATGGCTTAATATTATATAAGAGATGATAAATATACCAAATTTATGATTGGTTGGTGTGAGCAATGTTCTAAAAAGCGTCGTCATGCGCTAGTGGCGACATATTGGGGTTAGACGAGACTTGGATGGAGCTAGACATGGCTAATCAGAGGAAAAATAATGTAGGCGGACAAGGGGTTTAGCGCATGGCGGAAACTAATCGGAGCTGGCGAGATTTTTAGAACGATGGGTGTGACTATCGTGGCCGATGAGGGCTTATAGGAAGTGCATGAGTAATGAACCAATGTCTTGAAAGAGTTGTGTTGATTTGTGGGGATAATCATCGATCCGGAAGGCACGTCGTTCTGGTGGCCAAATGATGCTTATCCAAAAGAATATGTGAAATATTTATAGCAAAGACATCTCATTTTGAATGCTAACCTTTTTGTATGGGAGAGTGCTCCCGATTTTATTCTACCGGTTGTTACTTAGTCTTGTAACCAGATTCATCACGATAAATAAAATCTCTAATTCTCCTCTAAAAAAAGGAATTCTTTTCTACATTATCTATATATGAATTAGTTTGATTATTCTCAATTGATAAAATTATGACTTGAGTGTCGGAGAGAAGTGTGAAGGCATCCCAACGAAGCACATGGAAGTATCACCAATTTTTGGTGGAACAAAGTGTTGAACCATCATAACTCGTATTGTATGTTATATTAGAGAATTTAATAATAATATGTATTTTACAAACAATTTAAAAGTGATTTTATAAGCTTATAAGTATTGCAATAAGCATTTGAGATTTTATAATTACTTAATAATTAACTTTAGAAATGTATTTATAAATTCTTATAATAAGATAATGTCCTTAAGGTAGCTCCGATTTATTGATTTATTTATTTTTTGGTTAGGCAACTCCAATTTATGTTTTAAAATCTTAACAAACTCTTATTTTAATCACTTGAAATATAAATTGCATTTATTAACATATTATCCAAAAATTACTCAATTATTTTTTCTAAATTTTTTAAACGTCAGAAACATCTCACAAAATACAGAATTTATATAACATTTACAATAAATTTTGACAAATACCCGCGTAAGCTAACGTAAAACATGGTATCGAAATATTATATATATTTATCCCCTTAAATTTAAGACACAAATAAATCTAAAGAAATTTGTTGTAATTTTCAAAAACCTCTTGGTTTTTTTTGTAATTAGCCCAAACCTTATGGGGCCTTTTGTAATCATCCTTATTAATAATTGTAAATTACATTACATGAATTTCCGTGTCATATTTATAGTATTGTTCATCGTGTTATACAAATCTCCATATATATGTAAATATAATGATCAGGGTTTTAGCTAGACTCATCTAAGGTGGAAGTTCGCGGGCGGCTCGAACCCGGGTAGGACTTTGTGAAATACAGGGTCTAAGCGGGATAAAAAAAATGGGCCCTTGTATCGGCCAATTTTTTTTTCTTAAAATATTGCTATAAGTCAAGGGCGGAAAAATCAGTTGTAATATCAACCCCCTAAAAAACTTTGACAACAAGAAAACAAAATTTCAGTCACATAAATTACTATGTCACCCCCAAGTTTATCTGATACTCGTAAATCATATATAAATAAATAAAATTATTGCTCAAGTCATAAATCATGTTGCTAAGTAAATCAATTCAATGAAAGGGCAAAATTAAGCAAAAGCTAAAAAAACTAAGCAATGAAAAGTATTAACATAATGAAAACAATAAACCTATTGACTCAAAATTTGTAAAAAGATCTTTTTCTAAAAATTGTCATTATTTATAAGGATTTTAGGAAACCATTGAGAAGGATGTAATATTCATTATCAACTAAAATTGTCAGTATGAGTTAGAGTTTATATGTACCTCACATTCGAGTGAATTATTTCTCTTTTTTTTTCACAAATTTAGGCTTCATGTTGAATTCCGTATTTTTTTTTTTTGGTGTTGTGTGTGTGAAGAGTATGATTTATATACTTAACCATTTTAAAAAATTGGGGCCCTCCAAAACCTTAAGATTTGATTGTGTATAAAATTTAAGGGGGTGATTGTAATATTTTCATAAATGTAGGGGGAGATTTTGAAATATTTTTTACATATGAACGAGGAAAATATAAGATGCAACAGACTTAAAGGATTTTTTTTTATAATTTCCAAAAATCTCTTGTTTTTTTTCGTAATTAGCCCAAACCTTAGGGGTTTTTTTGTAATTACCTCTTAAACATAAAAATGGGCCCCTAAAATTTTGGGGCCCTAGGCACTAAGCTGTTGTGCATACCCTCAATGCGGGCATGTCGAACAGGAACCTAGGATGGTGTCGGGACTCATATAAAAAAATGCAAATCTTGAGGATATTTAAGTATTGAAACGAAACGGCGCTAAAATAGTAATGTTGCGCTGAAGGCGAAGTCAATATAGTAATTTCTTGATATAGCCCTTATAACTAGCAATAATTTTGACCATAAATATCTCTCACAATTGAAGGCTCAAAATTAAAGCTCGCACAAGTGCTAAGCTGTAAAGAAACTGTGCACTCCCAATCGTATGGATCATAGACAAAGCAAATTTAAAGCCCAAAACGTGTGCTTGTCTTTTTTGCTTAAATTCCATGCCAAAAATATTTGTCACCACACGTTATTATCTGTCACTCCCCAACATCCCAAGCAATATCAATCCATCTTTTTGTGTGTGTCTGAAAATATTTTGCATGTGAAAAGTCAATGATCCAAATTTTTAAGTCACAATGTTTGCTCGTGCTAAGGAAGAAGCAAAAAATCATTTTAGTGGATTTTGCATATTTCTTGATTAATGATTTTGCTTCCCACTGCGCCTTGCTAACTTATTCACTACATTATTGCATGCTTGAATTTCTCAGCATTTTCCTTTTTGTATTTTTCCTCTTTTACCCCCAGATTTCACCAGTAATACTAATATATTGGAAATTTGGGGTTGAATGTATGTGTTTAACTCATATTTGACCAAATATTTAAAGAAAAGATTTATGTTTACTAGTACATCGGCAATGTGATGCTGAGTATAATATAATAAATTATTGTATAATTTTGATTTAAGAAATTGATATATTATAGGAATAGTAATGGAGCGGAGGCGGGACGAAAGTACCTCAAGATCCGATTTGGCCATGTCCTTTGAAGGCGGGAAATGTTGCGAGGATGACACGTCTTGATCCAAACAAAATAATTTAGGATTTATTACATTATTAATATTATTATTATATTGATATCCAACAATAAATTAGAACTTAGAAAAATGAGAAAAAAATAATAAAGAGATTAAATTGATTATATATTTGAAGCAAGTTTATACACTTATTGAAAAACACTTGTTGAGTTGTCTAAAACTTTAAAAATTATAAGTTTACTTATTAATTTTTGACAATTAAATTAAATTAAATCAATATTTTTAATAATAATTCATCATTTTTTCATATTTTGAAAAATAAAATGAGCGGGATTTATTCTATTAACATTCATAGACTACTCTCTCTTTATATAGAAATATATAGATTTAATTTCTTCTAACATAAATATATATAATGTTATGTATGGATATATGTAATATATAATATTTGTATATATATATTTTGAGATATTTCTTGATTAAAATAAATATTTTTTTTAATTTAATCAACTTAAATATAATTCTATATAATTATGCGAGAAATGAGCGAAACCCAACTAACAACTATATGTATCACAAATCACAAATAATCAAAATACATGAAAATACAAATTGATGTCCAATATATATTTTTGAAATCCATTACAAAATAAATTTTTGAGTAAAAATATTATTTATTTTTATTTTATTATGGTTATTTTTATTTTATATATGGATTATAGGTGTCAAATTAAAGATTGTAAAAAGATGATTAACTTGATACAATATAAGTCAAAAACAAAAAAAAATTAAAAATAACAAATATAATAATTAATGCACGCGGATTTGGAAAACTAATTAATGCACTATACCTATTTTCCAGATTTTTATTGCTTTTTAAAAATGGTTGGAAAAAATATTTGGTTACTATTTTGAGAATAGTCTCTCTTTATATATATAGATGAGAAATTGAAATAAATTAGTGTTGGGAATTTTAGACAAATAGGTTTTGACACAATTTTGACCAATTATTTAAGTGGAATCATTTATTAGTTATGAAAAATAATGATAAAATCGTAATATGCACAATGGGTAGATAAATTTAGCATTTTGAATTTCTCAAAACTAATTTCGGGTGAATGACAAATTAATATATAAAATAAACAGTTAAATGCCTTTTATATATGAAAATATGAAAGGGCAGAAATGTATAGAGTCACATTCCAAGTGGAAAGCATTTCACATGTTTGACTTGTTTATATAGAATTTCACCAATAATAACGAGAAATCAAGTGAAACTCCGCATGATGCACCCTAGTAGACCAAATTGAATTTTAATTAGCTTTGAACTAGCTCAAACTGCACCGAGAATGGTGCGAAGCACCGTCCGAGCTGAGCCCCCGCTAGTCGCACTAGTTGCATTGAGCACTTTAAAGGCGCACTTTGCAACGTCGCGAGGAGCTTTGAGGAGCTTTAAAGTTTTGAAAAATTGAACTAGAGTTCGTTCCAGTGGCTCGGTGACATGACAGGGCAACTCACGCGGTAGTGTCTCGACATAATCGTCCAGATGGCGCAATGTGGCGAAGTCTGAGGGCACCTTTATTTGGATGTGTCTCTTTGTTGGTTCTTGCCGATCGGGCGCTAGTGACTTGACGCCGTCGACCGGTGTGCGGAATGCATGTTAAAGGTTGTGGACCTTCAAAGGGGTGCAATTTGGACCATTGTATCGCGACTATTATCGGGAGGCATGGTCCAGGGTTGATCGATCGGGACGAGGTTGTACCCGATCTGAAGGGACATCCTAAATTCTATAAATAGAACCCTAGAATGTTCATTTTATTTATCCCATTCAATATTGCATTTCAAGATATTGTCTAAACACTCTTCCTTCACGTATTTGAAAATTACAAACACTGATTTGTTCTTTGTAAGTTCGAATTTTGCAAGTCTACTAAGTCGAATTTAAAAGTTGTTGCATCTTAGAGATGATTGCCTATAACCGTTAGATTAGTACTTTGTATGGGGTGATTTCGTCTTGCATAGAAAGAATTTATTTCGCTTCAACTTAAATTTATGTCTCTTGCTTCGTCTTAAATTTATATGTCTCATTATTATGCCCGATTTTTAAGAAAACCGAACACCAAAAATAACAATTATATGATCATAATCTCAAGTGAGATATTAGCATTTTGTATTTCTCAAAGATAATTTCGGGTAAATGAGAAATTAATACTCCAAGTATGCATCGATTAGTGACGAAAGCGTCCGGTCGCACGGTTTTGTGCGTGGTCGCGCAATTACAAACCGATGCATATGATTAGTGCAAAAATAGGAGTTTTGTCCATAGAACATGTCTTTTCGAGCCAAAACCCATGTCTATTTCCATATGGTGCATCATACATGTCTGAAATTCGAATACACTTACACAGATACATGAAAGCATACACAACATATTGAATCTATGTTTTCTTCAAAGCTTGGAAGTGTTGTACATTTAAAGTTCGTTGTGTTATTAAGTTTTGTTGTACTACTAACTTATGAACCAAAATTGGTGTATCTCATAGATGATTGTCTAATCTTTATAACACTTGTACATGAGACAATTTCGTCTTTCGGAGATAAAATCCAATTCCAACTTCGACTTCAATGTTCTGTTTCGTTTTTGAGCAATTTCATACATAACCAACCCACTTTTTCAAATATAATATCCAGAAGCGGATTGTTTGATCAGGTTCGATGTTAGATTCAACTTGAAAATATAAGTGGTGAATCTTTTAACAAAATATGACTCATACATAGGCTCAGCAGATCTTTCTTGCTACAAATGGCCCAATATCACGATTACGATCACGCTGCCTTGAGAAAATTATTAACATATTCTCAATAAAAGAAAAAGAAAGATAATTATTAACATAATCTATTGTTATTTGTTCGCTCAGAACTTATTCGCCTCATTCATTTAAGCATGGAAGAGTTTACTAGGGAACTTCCAAGCATGAAGATCAATTTTGTTGCATTCTTCTATAAAAAGGTAATAAAACAAAAAATATTTAAACAAATTATATAAAAATGTAATTCCACTTAAATTTAAGTACTTTTACTTGCTGAGATAATGAGAACATTCCTAATTGGACTCTACTTAAATTACAGTTGTAAATTTGTCAATTATTATGATTATTTTTGTGCCTAAATACATTTATTGGTAACAAAGATCTCATACGTAATCAGATAGTAGTAATATCACAATTAGTGTTCTGATCTAATAATCTTTTTCAATACAATGAATGTGTACTGAAACAAAAGTACCACACATAATCAGATAAAGAAATAGCACAAATATATCTCAATCAGTGAATATTCTTTTTTTCAATAAATTGATTATGTATAGTATAACACGGCTACGACTTTAAATTTTCTTTTTGCTTTTTAAATTTAACTATTAATGTAGAGTGAGAACTAAAGAGCCTAAACAAAAATCTGACCTAAACAAATGGAGGAAATTACACTTTTGGTCCCATAAGAAAAAGGGTCAAACACTTTAAATTCCACAATTTGCTTATTTGATCCCAAGTGATTTTGTTTAGCACATTTAGTCTCATAGGATTCCAAAGATTGCAATTTTAGTCCCAAAACTCACGAAAACTTAACCGACCGTTAATACTATTCTTATGGGACCAAAAGTGCATTTATCTAAAAATTAATTAAGAAACAAAAGAAAACAATTATTTGAATAATCTGAAAAATTGTTTCAATAAAATTTAATTTTATTTGCAATTTATTAAAAAAGTTATAAAAAAAATCCATGAAATTATTTTAAAATCTAAAAATTAAAATATAAAAAACACGAAAATTTGTTTAAAAAAAATCGAAGTTATTATAAAATCCCAAAATTACAAAACAAATATGAAAATTGTCAAACTATACACTTTTATTAAAATTAAAATTTATTTAAAAGATTTTAAAATTAAATAAAAAACTAAAAATTATTTTCAAAATGTTGTTTTTATAATACTAAACAATTTTATAAAAATCTGAATTTTTGTTTAAAAAACTAAAACTTGTTTTATAATTTAAAAATCTGGAGATCACTTCAAATATTCATAATCTGCAAAATTGTTTAAAATATGGAAATTTGTCTAAAAATATGAAAAATAGATTAAAAACTGATAATTGTTGAAAACTTTTCAAAAAAATTACCAAACAATCTGATTCTTTATAAAATCCAAAAAAGAGTAAAAATATAGATTTTTTTGCAAAAAATTATTTAAGAAAATTGGGATATTAAAATTTGAATACTTTTAGTAAATTTCAGAATGTTGTAATATAATTTTCAAAATTTTAAAAAGAGATTTTGTTTTTAAACAAATTATCAGATCTTGTATTTTTAATTTTTAGATTTTTGAATACATTTGGATTTTTCATTAACTTTTTTAATAAATTGTTAGACAATGCTTTTGATTTTTCAATTTGTTTCCTTTATTTGATTAATCTTGGGATAAATGCATATTTGATCTCGTAAGAATAGAATTAACAGTGATTAAGTTTTACATTAGTTTTGGGACTAAAATCACAAACTTTTGATTCATATGAGACTAAATGTGTTAAATAAATCTTTTGGGACCAAAAAAAACATGCATGTGACTAAAAGTGTTTGAACTCCTTTCCTATAGGACCAAAGCGGCAATTTCCTCTAAACAAATTATATAACACCAAGATTAACAAATTAAGGATGTGTAATCCAATTCTAGATCAAGAATAAAGGGTCCCAATGGTATAGACTAGCGGTAAGACCTAAATCACGTGGGAAACTCCTTCTCGGCAATGCATTTCGGATCTCTTGTGGAGCGTTCTAGCTAAAATATTGCTAGATTGCTCGGGGTTTGTGTGTCGAGGTCATCTCTCTTAATTCCTTACCGCTAGTGCATATTCGTTGATTTAATGAAGCGTCTTGATGGCGAGGCGTCACCCGTTGATTAGTTAGCGCGAGGATATGGATCCATGATTATAAAAAAAATAAAGAAAAAAAGAGAATAATAGATAAAGATAAAAGAGAACGGATAATTGAAATTGGCCTAAAATTTAGGCAAGATAACCCAAACCCCTCAACCAACCAACCAACTCCTAATCTAGATTTTCCCTTTAATTGACCCCAAAATCCATAACCAAGTCAACCTCCTCTATTTTACGCCGTTCCATTCGCAAAACACACACACAGAGTCCCACATAAACATCATTATTTATATATATTTCATTTTGTTTCGTTTTCTCTCACTTTTGTGTGTGTGTGTGTAACTGTGTGTAGCCTTATAGGCATGCTGCTGTTATTATTATCTTGAAAAGCTTGGAAAATAACGGCATATTCCTCTCAATCTTTTCCCCTCTTTCTCTCTGTCACTTTTTTTAGTTATTTCGGGGCGAGAAATCCTCGAAGCAATTTATTTTTTTGCCCCAAAAAATCCATTCTTTTCTGTTTTCTCCTCTGCATTTGCCAGATGTAGGGAAACCCTTGTAGTGTTCGTAGATTTTCACTGTTTTTCTCTCTTCTTTATTCACGCACCCTACTTATTTTTTTCAGATCCTCTCGAAGAAGACGATTATTTCTTGCAATTTTGTGTCAAATTTCTGGGTTTTTGAACGAGCGACAAGATGGTTGTGAAGATAATGAGGTGGAGGCCATGGCCGCCTCTAATTTCAAGAAAATATGAGGTCAAACTCACGGTGAAGAGGCTTGATTGTGGGGATTGGGTGCAGGAGGGTGCAGAGAAGGATAATGGTGCACTTGCGGTGGAGATCAGGTGGAAGGGTCCCAAGATTTCGCTGGGCTCGTTCAGGAGGACTGTGAAAAGGAACTGTACTAGAGAGGAGATTGTGAAAAGGGTTGATGGGCCAAACGGTGCCGTTTCGGTGGTGGAGTGGGATGAAGAATTTCAGAGCGTTTGTAGCCTTTCTGGGTACAAGGACAATGTGTTTCATCCTTGGGAGATCAATTTCACTGTTTTGCATGTGAGTTATTTTCTTCTGCTTTGTTATTTTACTCCAAGATCTTAGGCTTATGAAATGTATTTTCTTGAATTTGTTTTAAATTTATTGGATAATTTTTTTATGTTGATTTACTGTTCAATTTTTAGATTCCTTATGCGGGTTTCGATATATGCCCTTTTTTGGGTTTGATTGATGTGAAAAATGGCTATGGATCCCTCACTTACTCCTCCTGGAAAACGTAATTATGGAACATTAAGATTTAATGGATTTGTAAGGGGTTAATTGTTGTAAAATGTTGATAATTTCTTGTTTGGGTTCTGTAGAGAATTTCTTTACTGGTTTTATTTGCAGTACAATTAATGTCTTGGCAGTGTAGCACGTGTCTCATTTGGAATATGAAGATGGCTTCTCATTTTAGGGATTGATGCTCTTTTTGGATGTATTTAGTGTTTTGTTTATTGTCAAACTATGGCTCTACTTTCAATTATTCTCCTTTGTCTTGGTTTTATGGCTGACAGAGGAGAAATTATCATCCTGTTGCTGACTACTCCTCTTGTGTTCTACATCTATAGGTCTTGTTGAACAATATTTGAAAAAATCCACATGATTTTGTTCCCTTTTTTAATCTTTATGTTCCTTAAAGGGTTCAAACAAGTTTGGTCCTAGAAATGACAGTTTCTGAATCACCATAATAGTTTACTGTTGGGTATCTTCCTATGGGACCTGATGAGTAGTTATTATTACATAATGGATGTAACATATCAAAAGTTGCGACTGATTCCATGGCTACTTCACGGATAGTTGTTTGACTGAGATGATAGTTTGTTTTACGATTTCCACATAATCATGTATAAATGCTCTTTTCATTCCTTGAATGCCGATTGCCGACCGTTTGATGCCGTATGTTCTATCTTTCCTGTTTGGTTGTTAGAAGGCTTGACCGGTTAACTTAATTTGGATGTTTTAGTGAAAAGTAAGTTTGGGTAGTTAATTTAGTATGTTTTAATGAAAAAGTATGATCTTACAACCTGGAATGCCGAGGGTTATGGGATTTGAGATATTTTGTAATTTCTCGAGTCAGGTACAATTTAATGATGAAACTTGTCTGTTTCATGGGGATCAATGCCATTTTGAATATTATATGTATTATCTCCCCTATTTGATTTGTTTTACTGCTAAAGGTGTGCGTAGAGTTGTCGATTTCGGTTATGCCTTTTTCTGCAAGACTAGTCTGCACAGCTATATCCTGTTAGATTTTTGTTGATGTTTTCAGTCTTATGATGTTCTAGAAGCAGAGGTTTGTTTTGAATTTGTATTTAGCTTCGCTTTATGCTTGAGAGCTGTTATTCTTTCAAGTGTTATTGTGCATTGAAGAATTAAATCATTTGGTTTTGTATCAGGGCCAGAATCAAGGGGCAAAAAACAAGAACAACGTTTTTGGTTCAGCAGCCTTGAACCTTGCTGAATATGCTTCCAAGAGTGAGGAGCAAGTCACTGAAATTAAGGTTCCTTTAACAGTTGCTAACATTGCGGCTGAGCGCCGTCCCATGCTTTGTGTAAGTGACTGGTTTAACATTATATTACGAAACATTACAGGGTTAATTACAAAAACTACCCTTGAGGTTCAGTCTAATTACCAAAAAAACTAGCTATCGCTCAAAATTACAAATACCCCATTGCTGTCTGTTTCTATATCACAATTGCACCTTTTGTGGAGTGTATTTGTTGAGTAAATACAAACCCAAGAGTGTGTTCGTAATAGAATAAGGGGTATTTGTAATTTTGAAAGATAACTGACCTTTTTTTGTAATTAGACTAAACCTCAGGGGTAGTTTTTGTAATTTACCCAACATTATATTATGACCTTAAATATGCCTATAGCTTGTAACCTCATACTTGGTAATTTTCTTTATTGCAGATATCTCTCACCTTGCTGGAACTTCAAGAACCGGCTGAAGTGGTGCAAAGTTCCATAGTGCCTCTTCCATCCCCTTTAGCATCCGGAGAAACTTGTTCTACAGAGAAAGATGAAGTTTCCGCTCTTAAAGCTAGTCTGAGAAAGGTAAAAATATTTACTGAGTATGTCTCAGCTCGGAGAGCTAAAAAAGCCTGCCGTGAGGAAGAGGGTAGCGAGGGAATGCGCTCTGCCAAGAGTGATGACGGTGAATATGCTTACCCGTTCGACTCGGACTCTCTTGAGGAATTTGAGGAAGGAGAATCTGACGAGGGCAAGGAGGATTCTACTGTTAGGAAGTCATTTAGCTACGGTACGTTGGCGTTCGCCAACTATGCTGGCGTGTCGTTTTATTCCACTGCTAGAATCAATAATGAGGACGAGGATTGGATTTATTACAGCAACCGCCGAAGATCTGATGTTGGGTGCTCTCGTGTGGAGGATCTCGGTTCTACTATTCCCGAGCAACCGTTAGTGCAGAATACTAAGCGTAGTATTTTACCTTGGAGGAAGAGGAAGCTGAGTTTCAGGTCTCCTAAAGCTAAAGGGGAGCCCTTACTTAAAAAGGGTTATGGAGAAGAAGGAGGAGATGACATAGACTTTGACCGTAGGCAGCTTAGTTCTGATGAATCTGTCTCTTTTGGGGTAAGAAATCTTATGCTTTCTTTTACTTGACAAAGGCGTAAAAAAGGTAATAGATCGCAAAAATCTTGTTTACTGGTTTTGTGATTATAAAAAGGATGAAGTTTTTTAGGTTGCTCATTAACAGTTTTCTAATCCGTAATTACAAATTTATTGAGATTGGGTAGTTTTCTACGTGTAATGGATTTTAAATAATTGAGCTCCCACCTATTTTTGACTTATTGTGGTGGATTTCAAATCCACCTAATATGGAGACATTTGAAATCTTTCCCCAAATCCTCTTTCAAATCCAAATCCTTGCATCTGAACGAAACTGTAGGAAACTCAATTATGTATTAATAAATGGCGATTTTGATAAGTATTTTGAATCTTGTAATGACATGATTATGCATGATACTACATGTATGTGAACATATATATATATATGTTATGTATGATACTACATGTAAAGATTTTTATTAAAAAAAAAAAAAGATCGATACCATTGGCCCCTTCCATTCTTGGTATTCTTTATTTTGAAACATTAATGTTTACTGGATTCATGGATGCAATGTTTGTCACGTTGACATTGACATTAGAAACAAATGCAAATTTGTGATTCTTTCTCATTTATTAAATATTTTTTCGGCTTTCAGAAGAAGTAACGGGTTTGTATTCATTTCACAGTTGCAGAAAACTGATGAAGAATCGAATGCAAATTGCTCAACAGTTTCTGAGTTCGGTGATGACTGTTTTGCGGTTGGCACCTGGGAGCAGAAAGAGATAACGAGCCGAGACGGGCATATGAAGATTCAAACGCAGGTCTTTTTTGCTTCCATAGATCAGCGAAGCGAGCGGGCCGCAGGAGAAAGCGCTTGTACAGCCCTTGTTGCTGTTATCGCTGACTGGTTGCAGAACAACCGTAACCTCATGCCCATCAAGTCACAGTTCGATAGTCTGATTAGAGATGGCTCCTTGGAATGGAGAAACCTATGCGAGAACGAAACTTACAGGGACCGTTTTCCTGACAAGCACTTCGATCTAGAGACTGTCCTCCAAGCCAAAATCCGTGATCTTTGTGTCGTCCCTGGAAAATCATTCGTCGGGTTTTTCCATCCAGAAGGGATGGAAGAGGGCAATTTTGACTTTTTGCATGGTGCTATGTCGTTCGATAACATTTGGGGCGAGATTACCTGTTCGGAGAGTGGTGAAGCCCCTGTTTTCATCGTCAGTTGGAGCGATCATTTTTCGTACTCAAAGTCGATACCGATGCTTATTACATCATCGACACATTAGGCGAGCGATTGCATGAAGGATGCGATCAGGCTTACATACTGAAATTCGACAGGAACACAACCATCTGCAAACTGCCAAGTAGCGATCAATCATCGGAAGAAAAACCAGTAGCCGAGCCAATCGACTCGTGTCTCGACAACAAAGGATTGGAGGAACCGATAAAGAACGAATCGGAAGAAGAGGTTATTTGCGAGGCAAAGAGTGTTGCAAAGAGTACATAAAGAGTTTCTTGGCTGCGATTCCAATTAGAGAACTTCAGACGGATATCAAGAAAGGCTTGAAAATGTCGACTCCTCTTCATCACCGGCTACAGATAGAGTTTCACTTCACCCAATCTCGCGCGATAGAAGAAGTTACGAGGACGGCGAAGTAGTTGATGTTAGAATGCATAACTGAAGTTGCTGTGCTTAAAAAGGATCGCCTAGGAAATGCTAACTGTATATTTTGAGTAGTGTGATTATAGGTAACTTTATTTTTCTATTAGATGTGTAGTTTTGGGGTGAATGGGGCAGCAAAAGAGCATCCAGTTCATCATCTAGAGTTTCTTTGTTGGAGAGTGTGTTCTTAGTTTTTGTGTCTTTAAGTTCAGAAATGTTAACCATCTTTGCTAGGGGCTTTGAAAGGATAGTTTGTTACTCAACTTAAAAAGGATCGCCTAGGAAATGCTAACTGTATATTTTGAGTAGTGTGATTATAGGTAACTTTATTTTTCTATTAGATGTGTAGTTTTGGGGTGAATGGGGCAGCAAAAGAGCATCCAGTTCATCATCTAGAGTTTCTTTGTTGGAGAGTGTGTTCTTAGTTTTTTGTGTCTTTAAGTTCAGAAATGTTAACCATCTTTGCTAGGGGCTTTGAAAGGATAGTTTGTTACTCAACTTAATTCACATAACCTGATTTGTTGCTTTTAGATTCTGAATCTTGTGTTTTTTGTGTTAATTCCTAAATATTGTGTAGCTATTTTTGACAAGATTTTGTGATTTTTGAGTTTCAGGAATTCAAGGGCATGCCTGCCTGCCTTATGATTGCCAGTTTTTTCATATGGGAAATATTTTGTTTAGGGTCCCCAGTGGTACATTTTAATATGGTGGTTGTACAATTTACCAGAAAGTGCTGTTCAGTTTAGGTTAATCTTTTGGTTCATTTTCTCAAAAACAAAAGTTATGCTAAAGATTAGCTATTAGATACACTTTTCTACATCTATTGATTTCACTTTTAGCAATCACCAAATTGGCTAACAAGTTATCTTTTAAATTTTAAAAAAACCAAGTTATCTTTTAAATTTACAAATCCCCCCCCTCATGTTTGTTTTTAGCTGACAAAATTGCACTATGAAGATTGAAGAGGGATGTATTTGTTAGGTAATTACAAACCTCAAGGAGGTATTTGCAATTTTGAAGGATAACTGGAGTATTTTACAATTAGAGATAATTACAAAAGAATCCCTGAGGTTTTTGCTAGTTACAGAAAAACCCAGAGATCTTTCAAAATCACAAAAAAAAAAAAAACTCTCAGGTTTGATTATGCCTTAAATTTAGGGGTTAAGCGTAATATTTTAGAAATATCATGGGGGTTTTGAAATGTTTGTTGTTTATGAAGGAGAAAATGTAAGGTTTTTTTTTTTTTTTTGTAATTTTGAAACATTTTTGGGTTTTTGTAATTAGCCTAAACCTCAGGGTGTTTTTGTAATTATCCCTTATAATTATGCTAAACCTGAGGAGAAATTTTTGTAACTATCCCTAACATAAATACCTTTGAAATTCATTTTGCTTCTTATTTCTCATGATTGGAAGCAACAAATTCTTGGCACACCTCAAGAATCTGGAAATTTAGTGTCACAACCAAAGCTTGGACTACTTACATAGCTAACACAAAAAACAACAAAACAAAACCATTATTTACAAGATTCATTAAA
Source organism: Rehmannia glutinosa (assembly GCA_016081115.2). Classification (NCBI taxonomy): domain Eukaryota; kingdom Viridiplantae; phylum Streptophyta; class Magnoliopsida; order Lamiales; family Orobanchaceae; genus Rehmannia; species Rehmannia glutinosa. The sequence goes on from JABTTQ020002039.1 coordinate 99,613, forward strand.
ACACATGATTCTCAACACTAGCTACAAACCAAACACTTAACCAATCCATTTTCATTACAATCAGGACATCTTACTACTGATAACCCTCCATTCTCAGACACCACCACCTTCCTACTCCCATTACAACCTAAACACAAAACAAACCTCATCCCACCACATCCTCCACAAACACGATTCGATAAACTCAACGGCAATCCGCGTAACAGATTCTTCAACATCCCGTTTTCGTGCAGTCCCACGACTTCGTCGGCCCCTCCGATGTACCTCCCTCTGATGAAAAGCCGGGGGGACCACTCGACCACCTAGGACTTCCCAAAGCTCGTGCCTGTATTCCAAGTGCAGTGATACATCACGTTCGAATATGATACGCGGAAACTCTCCAAAAGAAAACGGATAGCGTTACAATCCTCGAACGTTTTCCGGATTCCTCTTAGGCTCGTGGTGTACAGTACAAGGATGTCTTTTCCTCCCGGAGGACATTTTTCGTCGAAATCTGATATCAATGGCTCTGATGTGCTGATTTGTAAAGAAGGATCAATGTCAGCCGTTGATTTTGCCTGATCATCATCGTGCATTAGTGTGGGAAGATTATGGTTGTTCTGTTTTTCGGGAAGATTCGAGGTTTGTTGTAAGGCTGTGTTTGGCTGAAAAACTAAGCTTGGATTCCAAGTAGGAGTGGAAATGGAACTGGATTTCAGTTTACTTAGAAATTTTCCTCTCATGTTCTTCATTTTCTCTCTAATCCTTCTGTTTTTTTTTTTTCCTTAACTAAAGGGCCAATCTAGATGGATAAGACATGGGATTGTGAAGGACAAGTGAAAGAATATGTTTTGGAGCAAGATTGATATATATGTTTTCTAGAATGCCATTATTGATTACTTTTCCTTTTTTTTTACCAGAGTATTCCACACCAGTAGGGGACTCAAACCCGAACTTAGCCGGACTATAAGACATCCGTCCTTCCCATGGATAGTCCTAATATCCGGCGGAGAAGGGACAACCCCAACCCTCACTCCGCGTTAGTCAAGATTTGAACTCGGGACGGTTGCAATTGTAACTCTAAGGCCACTAGGCGGGGTGTTAGTTGCTTTAGAGAGTTGTGAATTATGGACTTGGTGAAGAGTTTTTAGGCTATGGATGGATTTATTTTCTTCTTGGCCTATCGACGAATCGGAACGAGCCACGATGGCTTTACGAAGGGCTTGTTTGTAATTTTGATCAAGAATAGGGAGATGGGAAGAAGAAATAACCATTGATGATTGATTATGTAATCCATAATTGTATCAATTGATAGTGGGATGGATAGTGGGCAGGGGAGACAAGGTGTGCCATAGTTCATGATTCAATCACAAGGGAGCAAAAAGTTTGCTTTTTCATCCTTCCAACTTTGTGGATATAAAGGTGTGTTTGGTGATTGAAACTTTTTGTACCTGCCATGAGCCATGTCTCACGAATTTTCAACCCCATCAAAATTGACAAAACACCCTTTTTCGAGTCGATTTCGAAGTATGAAAATATGAGTTTCATCTCGTATTTTACTTCACGGGTACACAATAAGTACGTAAATTATTTGTTTGAGTATGTTTTCGGGGTGAATCATATACACACTGACACTGGCAGAGACATGAGGCCCTGACCCAAACTGTCTCTAACTCGACAGTGTTAAGAAACTTAAAAAAAATAATAAATATGTTATATGTTTTTGAGTTTTAAATACAGTTCACTCTACATTCATGTGATGGCTCTGTCATTGCACTAATATTTTGTGTGAAGTCTAATATGAGATGCAAATATCAAATTAAAATACATACTTCTCCATGAATCAAAATTTGACACACATGATTGATCTAACAATTCCCAAAATTGGAATGGAGATTGATCTAACAATTCCCAAAATTGTAATACAAATTATTGAAAATCCAATGATTCCAGATTTGCAAATTAGCGTGAGAATGGAAGATTAGAGAATAATTAATACTCATTTAAGATTTTCATTTATTATTACAATGGGAAAAAGGAGGAAACAATAATATAACCTACCTCAATGATGCCTATACTATATTAGGCTATAAACGATGGCATTCATTAATCAATATTACCACTCCGAATCGGGCGAAGCTAGACATGTAATTTTGAGGGGGCTAAATAATTTGGGGCTAAACCAATAAAAAAATTAATATTTAGTACTAAAAAAATATTTTAAATAAAATATAAATAAAATTAATTAATTTTCAAAAAACATGGGGGCTAAATAAAATATACATAAAAATAATTAATTTTCAAAAAATTTGGGGGCTAAAGCCTCCCATGTACAAGGAGGATCCGCCCCTGCTCCGAATACCGAATGCATGTAATCCGACGAACATGCAAGATGAAACTAGTAGGGGTTGAATCTACCATTGATGTTGTTTCTATAATTTTAAGTTTTATACAAAATAAATAAAATTTACTATTTTACTGTTTTGAAAATTCTGAATTTTTCAACTGTGTCACAATAAAAGACGGGTGAAAAGTACAAAAAGTATGAATATGATTGTGCTGAAGAGAAAAGCTGTGGAGCTGTTCAATTATAACATTATGGTCCCCTCGGATGCTGTCAATCAAACTATGAAGTCAAAAACAAGAAGAGTGAAAAAAAGGCATGTTAGTTAGTTGATTACTTGATTATAAGTTTTACCCACTAAACATCATTTCAAGATTACGTCGAGTCAAATTCAATACCAATATGGTGGTTTGATATTTTCTTTTCTTTTCTTCTATTTATGGTCTTTAGGTTTTAGGTTTTGAAATAATTGAAGGGTCCAATTCGTAAAAACAGTGCTGAAATGTGTTGTCAATACTTACCAACGGATGACTTTGAAACAAAACACAATTTCACATTAGAGAATAAAGACAAATTAAAGAAACAAACACACGTAGTTAGAAATTGTGTACATGCATAAAAATATTTGTACAATATTCATAGGACAATAACTACTCAAATGGATATTGTTGTTTTACAAAATATAATTCCACAATAAATAATAAGACCAGGAAAGAACAACTCACTACAACATAAATGGCGTTAGGTACAAATTTTGAAAGACTTTTACATAAGGTACATATGTAACACATGTTTGTAACACTTTTTACATTCAATATTTATGTAACACTTTTTAAAGACTTTATCAATATGTAACACTTATATGTAACACTTTTATATAAGTAACACTTTTTAAGTATTATTTTTTTTTTGTTTTTTTTGTAACTCAAATAGGTAACACTTTTATCAATATGTAACGCTTATATGTAACACTTTTATATAAGTAACACTTTTTAAGTATCACTTTGTTTTTGTTATTTCTTTTGTAACGAAAATATGTATCACTTTATTTAAGAAGCACTCTTGGCAACACTATATTTTATTGATTGTAACACTTTTTAAGCTATATTTTAGTAACACAAAATTATATAACTACCATTAAATCATGTCAAAGATTTATTTAATTAATTGATGTCACCAAACCTAAAAATTGTAGACATCATATAATCTGTTTTTTTAACTGAATTTTTGTTTTCTTTTCACAAAGTATTTTAGTTTTGTTTTTATTTTTTTATTTTTTATTAAGGCAATTAATTCCGTATTAATACCGACGGAAAATGCGCATGTATATATTTTATTATTATTTATTTATTTTTTAATTTTTACTAAAGGAGACCAATTTCATTGTTAACCTTTTTTTTACTTTTTTTAAAAAAATTACCAATGAAAATTGATGATGTCGGTAATTACTTAGGAATTTTTTCCGTCGGTAAATTATTTTTTCGTTAGTTTCTTTATTATTTAATTTTTTTTACTGTTAGAACTTTTTTATCTATCGGTAAATTAATTTTATATTTTTATATATTTTTTATTTTTACCGATTGAATATTTATCAGTCGATAAATTTATTTTATATATTTTTGATATTTTTAATTTGTTGTGTCCTTTAATATATAATATAATATGATTTTCAAACTATATACTATACACTATAAAATTTGATATATACAATGTATAATATAATTTAATACATACATTATAAAATATAATCTTTATTATATAAAAATATTATATATACATAATATATATATATATATATATATGTGTGTGTATGTGTATATATAAAACAAAGCAAAAGTTGTAGTAAGAATCAACTTAGCTTAGTGGCAAAGTGCCACTTCCATACATAACAGGTCGTGGGTTCGAATCTATTTGGCAAAAAATAGTATTTTACGAAGTCTTTACAAAAAAGTGTTACATAAGATTCATATGTGTTACCAATAGAAAACTTAATGTAACACTTGGAAAAAGTGTTCTTAAAAGCTAATAAAAGTGATACCTTAGACTATAGGTAAGCGAGCAAGTCATCGCCATAAAAGTCTTCTACCTATTGTCTATAGTAACATTTTATGGCCATTAGGTAACATTTTTGAGTGTTCACTAACGTCATTTATGTTGTAGTGACTCCTCTTCTCATAAAGTAATGAACACTCTATCTCAAAGTGGGAGAATACATCCATACACAGGGCGTAGCTAGGGGTGCCACCACATGACCACGGCCTAAGACACCCCCCAAATTTTTTTTTGTCCCATTTTTATGTGGAAAAAAATAAAAAATAAAAATTTATATGTGTTTTTAAGGGAAAAAAATAATTGGTAGGGAAAATGGGGGAAAAATTGGGGTTTAGGGGTAAGCAGGTCAGTGGCTATGCCCCTGTCCATACACTTCAACCTCTCGTCAACACGAGATATCTCTCAAACAAAACTAAAACTCTCGAATCTAAGAAGATGATGTGAATAATGAGACCAGTCTCTTAGTAATACAAGGCCTTCTGCAAAACTTCTTGTAGAAAAAAACGGAGGTATGTATGTACTTTAATTTTCCGCAAGTTCTCCTCTTAAAATATAAATATGTCTCATTTTCTTGAAGAAACTGCAAGAATTAAGGCGAAAAAAATTTCATCCACTACTTGTTAAAACTACTTACAGGTTAAGTCAAAAAAACCGAAAATAACTACTAGGAAAAAAATTGAAAAATGGAAACTGTAATCATATATCCAGAAATTTGCAAAATAAAAAAATTTATAATGTTTGACTTAGAAATTCAACATTAACAATTTTGATTGGCAAATAAAGGAAAAAATCTAAGATGAATGTTTACGAACTACTAGCGTAATTTTTTAATATAATTTAAACCCATAATATCTTTATAAGAAGTAATAAATAAAACCTTAGATATTACCAGCAGTATAGTATGGTGCACTTCAATACCTGATTTCGTCTTCAAAGAAAGGGGTAAAAATTCTTACCCATTCAAATTATGACGATTCTTGCACTTTGTTTGCTAAACTACTTTTTTGTTAAATGTTGTCATCTTTTTTTTTTCTGAAACGATAGAACTTTTATTAATTACTCAAATTCAAGATTACAATTGTGCCTAACTGCGTGATGATAGAGCCTCCGTGCACTAACAATCGTCAAGGAGGAATACAAAAGCACTCAAACAAACTCAAACACTCCCACCGAGGAGACTAAGCCACCCGGCCCTAAAGCGGAGACTAACCAAACTGATAGAAACAACACAAACACCGGGCATGAACAACCTTCACGCACTACAAGCTAGATAAACTAACCCGCCTACGAACTTCTCCTCATCCAGGCAACAAACAGTCAACAAAGAAACAGAGAGAAAAGAACATAACCAAACAACTAAAGACCCCAACTAACTAGAAAAAAGAAAAACCACAAAAAACCAACAATACAAATAAATGAACTAGTAAAAAAGGAAAAAAAAACAGAAATAGACATGACAAGAACATACTCTGCCTCTTCGCCGAACCCTTGCACCGACGAACCCTTGCACCGCCGCCCCGCCCCCGGTCAACCACCGTCGCCGCGTTCACACCGCCCACCTCAAAGAAAAGCCCAAAACTCCACAGATCTGCAAGCAAACTCTCGGATCGACAAAACGAGAGAAAACCCGAGCATCATCATCTTGAAGGCTTTTAAGATTGGGAAACATGGGTCTTATCCTCAAAAGAGAGGAAAACAATTCCAGATATGTAGAAGAAACCATGGATAGTGGGGGGTTTGGCGCCGGCCGTCCGACGCCGGTCACGACTGGGAGGTGAGGGGGCTGGCCTAAGGAGTGGAGAGGGAGAGAAAATGGGTTTTCAACCTAAAGGAAGAAAAATGATATTGAGAGAATTTCAGAGAGAGAATTTTAGAGAGACACCGCTCAAATAGTTTTAATAAAAATGTTAAATGTTGTCATCTAAACTACATGAATTTTGCACTTTTTCATCTCGAACACCTCGATTGTGGAACTTTTTCGACTCTGTTACATGCATGATACACTCCTTGTTTGTGTACTTTTGGGTCTTTTACGTGGGGGAAATAGTAATCTAACTTTTCATCATTAGACTCAGTTGTTGAAATTCAGCACATCAAACAACTTGAAATTTACCAAAAACTGCACAAATAAGACGTGTCATGCATGTACCAGAAACGACAAAAAAGCCAACAATCGATGTGTTCCAGATGGAAAAATGCAAAAACCCATGTAGTTTAAATAGCAAAGTGTAACAAAAAAAAAAGTTTAAGATTCTAAAGTGCCAAAAACACCATAGTTCAGATGACAGTATGGACGACTGGACGTTTTACTTCATGAATAAGGAAAAATGAAGATGTTGCATTGCGAAGAAATTGACCTTGTCACATCGAATATTAAATTGATCAAGCGATACAGATGGTATGCCTCAGGCCTTCAACGAATTTTGCTTCGTATTATAGTTCAGTATCCCCTAAGTTTCACTTTGCGGTGTCTTACTAGTTCAGCACAAATAAGCCAATATTACTCACGCTATGCACCAGTTATGCACTACTTAGATTGAAAGAAAAACGATTGCGTTCTTTCCAGCAATCCTTAGCAACATCTAATGGGAGTGTTTGCAGACTCCAGCAAAAAAAAGTGATTCTTAGCTTTTAGGTGGAAAAGAATAACAGTATGTTCCACCTAGAAGTTGATAATCACTTTTTTAGAGTTTTCAAACACTCCCAATGGCATATGAAGGGGAAATGAGCAGAATTAGCTACTGTAACGGCAGATAATAGAGCAGCACACAAAATAATAAAAGGAGAATCGACTTCTTGATTACAAATCAAGTTGTTGAATATTTCGAATAAATATGCAAGTAAAGCATCCGACCTTCAAATAAGAGAGGTAAATTGAAGTTTTACTTTTTACGCGGTCCAACTAAAGCATGAAGATAATCACGACGACACTAATGTGGTTCAAGACGTAGATTTACACTCAATCATAATAACCAGGCATTCTGAACACCAACGTTCTGTACAAGGTGCAGAAAAATCGAGGTAGGCGTTATATACACATTGTACTGGAATGATGAGCAAGTCTTAGCATTTAAATTTCAGACATGGTTTCGGTGCCAAAAAACCGATGCTGAAGTCAAAAGTGATGCATGCCAATTGCTTCTTGTTTTCATCGTCCATAGTCATTCTAAGTGTATATGAACCCTGCATGAGTCGAACATTTTAAAAAAAAACCTCAATTACCTTTCAAATTTATAAATGTTTCATTGACATTTGTTTCTTTTTTACACTTTAAACCTTCAAGAGCGAGTATTTGTTAGGTAAATACAAACTTCAATAGGGCCTTTGTAGCACTTTAAGGGGAGAATTTGTAATTTTGGAAGATAAGTGAAGTTTTTTTGTAATTAGGCTAAACCTCAGGGTAGTTTTTGTAATTATCCCTAAGATTAATCTATTTCAGTTAAGCTAGCTCCAGTAAATTGCATCATCAGAAGTTTCATTGTATGCCATGTAATTCTGATGGTACTCAAAACTATCACCACACCAATGTGGATATACTTGATGCTTAATAAAATTAAGGGATAATTACAAAATGCCCCTAAGGTTTGGGCTAATTACAAAAAAAACAAGAGATTTTTGAAAATTACAAAAAAACCCTTGAGGTTTGATTGTGCCTTTCAATTTAAGGGGGTAAATGTAATATTTTGATAAATGTAAGGGGAGCTTTTGAAATATTTTTGGCATATGAAGGGGGAAAATGTAAGACAGGTCAAACTTAAAGGGTTTTTGTAATTTCCGAAAATCTCTGGGTTTTTTTGTAATTAGCCCAAATCTCAGGGGGTTTTCTGTAATTATCCCTAAAATTAATACATCAGATATCAATATGAAACAAATATAGTCCTTATTAGACTAAATGACTTACAGGAGGTGTAATTCTAGGCAACTCTAGCGAGTGAGAAAGCACAAAATCACCAATAGAAACAGGGCATAACAGCTCTTTGCAAAGATCATGGTTCTCGTTGTGTACGTGAAATCCAAAGTATGATACATCGATTTTTATTTTTCCACCATTGATTGTTTTACCTGCTTGACAGAAAAGAAAATGAAATTTAAAGAGCATAAATCATCGGAGGATTCAATTCTCTTGCAATTCTTACACAGATTGCAAAAATAAAGAAATGAACAAATGTCATCCCTTTACCATTCAAAGCCTTAGGCTTGTTTGTTTATGTTTTAATGACCTCTTTCAGGTTCCAATTATCATAAAAGTGGAATCATGTTTGTTCATAAAATTTCCAATGGAAATCATCATTTTTATTTTCTATTTTTCACATAAAACAACATCTCAAACCTATAATTTCTATTCTCAAACCTATACATTACCCTACATCACTCATCATTACTTATCAATCACTATTTTCATATTTTAACACAATTATATATGTGGGACCCACCATTATCAACTTTATCTACTTAAAATATTACTATTTTTAAATTATAACTATCTAATGGGACCCACCAACTATAATCTTACAAATATAATATTATATATTCAAATTAAAATATTGAAGTGGACCCCACCACTACCAACTTTTCAATTATTATATACATAAAATAATATTTCAAAACTACTCAAACCAAACACAATCTCATTTCCAACCCTACATAAAACACATTTCAATTCATTCATCCAAACACAATCTCAATTTCCACACAAAACCAATAAATTCTCAAAATTCTATTTCCAACTCCGGAACCTGGAAATGGACCATGGAAACATAAACAAACAGGCCCTTATAATTTGAAACTCAATAAAGAAATAATACAATTGTAGTTAAAGACCAAACAGAAATGTGAGAAAAGAGAAAAGGGATAATTACATAAAAACCCACTGAAGTTCGAGCTAATTACAAAAAAAAACTAGAAATTTTTGAAAATAACAAAAAAACCGCTCATATCTTTCCATTCATATGCAAAAAATACTTCAAAAACTCCTCTCGATATTTGTACTAATATTACGATTCCCCTTTAAATTTAAGATTTAATCAAACTTGAGGGGGCTTTTAGTAATTTTGAAACATCTTTTTTTTTGTAATTAGCCCAAACTTTGGGGGTGTTTTGTAATTATCCCTTAAGACAAAACTACCGGAGTTAGAGAGGAAGCGCTGAAAAGGCTCGAGCTCTACGATTTCCAGCACACTCTAAAGCTAGAAAACCACAATAGCCTTTGTATTGATCCTCAAATATCAACAATCAAACATGCTTAAAAACATGTCTACTAGTGCTTCACTTTCACTCATGCAGCAATTTACCCTCAAGTACAAGAAAGACATTTTTCCTAACCAACCCATCAAAAAAGAGAATAAAACAACCTTTTGCAAAAACACTTTGCTTGTACTTTACGGGTTTGAAGCTAAGGAATTCAAATTCATAATAACAAATCCAACGAGCTTGTTTGGTTAATCTCATGATACAATGTATTTCAAATCATTGAGCTCCTACTTTTGAGCTATTTCAAGTCCTTAGACCATCTCCAAAGATTTTACACTACTTCAGTGCGAGAACCGCACTACTTTGGCGCAAAATTTATATTTCATCTCTAGTAATTTGCACTAATTTTCGCACTAAAAAGAATATTCCATAAGATTCTTTATTTTATTTTGATTTTAATTATTTTACTTATATAAAATTTTATATAAGTAATTTTATTTATTATAAAATATATTATTTTTTTTTATTTTCAAAATTAATCAATTTGTGCCTATATTTTCAAAATGAGTTTTCAAATATTTACTTTTAAAATTAAGGTCTTCAATATATATTTGTTTTTTTTTAAAATTCTTTGAAAAAGAAGACCTTGCATTATGTTTTTAAAACTCTTATGCATTTGCTTAGACTTAAATGTTTTATTATGGATTTTTATGGCATTAGCATTCTTGTGACATATATTTTTTTATCCTACACTTGTATCATGTTGCTTTGTGCAAAATTTTGTTTAAAGAGTTGTGTATGATATATATCTCTCACCCGTTGGTTATCATCTATTACTTCATCAAGAGATACTTAAATCATCGAGGTACGTTCGCTCATATTATTTTTAACTCGATATGTTGCTCATATCTTTATTTTGCACTTATATTTCAAATCATTTTCTTTACATCCCCTTAAGTGCCACTAAATGATTTTGTGAATTTTTCTCAAAAGGGCACTACTCGTAAAATCACGTTTTTCTCGAGTATACTTTTCTCGAAACTCGTACTTATTGGATTTAATCCATGATTATCATTTTGCAAAGTTTTAAAACTTTCGGGGTGAAAAATCGAATTTTGGAAAATTGCCTTTGGGACGGTCGGTAGCAGGGGCCGACCTAGCCGCCCCGCATTCGGCCAAGGTCGCCCTGGCTTAAATTTTGACTTAAATCGAGTCTGTTCTTACTCTGCAGAAAAGAACTCATCCCGAACAAAAACCCTACGCGAAAAAAAAAAAATCACCCCATTTCTCTATAAATTTCATTTCTTCATCAAATCTTGTGATTTTGTTGCTAATCCACTCCATTTTGCAAGAATCTCACTAAAATGGCACCTCCAAGAAATTCCACCGATCAAAATCCCACTTCCAGCGAAGAAAAGGCGGAGAGGGTTCTTCGAGAAATCGGCAAGAAGGAAGCCGAACAACGGGATATTCGAGCGCCCAAAGGAATGTAGCTCAAGAACGCGATGATATTCAAAATCCCATACTCTCCAAGCCTTAAATTGCGAACTTTGCGGGATGATTTCGCTCGACAATTGTCGTTGGGCAAAAGAGTAAGAAATCTTTTATATCTCAAGCTCCTCGTTCCATTAATATCTTAAATTTTATCAATAAATTTGCGGAGTGGTACTATGAGAATTTGGACTTGAGTGCGAAATCGATTGCTCAAACGAAGATCTGTCGATTTAATTCATTTTCAAATGCGTATCCTACTATTAGAGGATTTTTTGAAGAACAACGATGGATGTACTTGTGGGAGCATCCCTATGTATTGTATGATGATGATATTATTTTGCACTTTTATGCAAATTTATGGATTGAGTATGATGCTCAAAGGAAGCCGATTGCTTTGAATTCGTTTGTTAGAGGCCATCATTTTCATTGGACTCAGGATGATATTTGCCGTTTATTGCTTGTGCGAAAAGGTGGTTGGGATTATTTTAGTTGTACTAATTGGAATGATGAGATGATGGGTGTTACATTGGGAGAGGTTAAGACCTTTTTGGAATTTTGGCCACGAAATTCATTATTGGCCATAACTCTTGAGCGAGATAATTGTCGCATATTGCATTTGCGGCAAAGCGGGTAAAATGCCTAGCAATATGGATTACTTTTTAACTTATAAAATTGCTAGAGGAACCGCTTAATTTTGGCGCAATTTTTATTCAATGTTAATTGAGTCTATCACACAAGGAAACAAGAAGTTTGTCATGGGTAATTGGATTTGCAAGCTTCTTATACAATCGGGGCTACCTTCTTCGAAATGTAATTGAGAGATGGTTCAAAATGATTTTGGCATCGACAACATTCCACAAATGGTCTACAAGCGCAAAAATATGGAAATCCGCCCGACTAAAATGGCTAAAGGAAGAGGAGGTTCTACATCCGAAAATCCAAATGACTTTTTTGATGACGCCGAGGCCGAAAGATTGGCGGTGTGACGGGAAAGTAATCCGGAGGGTAATACCAGGTGCTCAACCGTCTAGGAGTTACACTCAAGCCGAATATGATGAACTAAGAGCATATCATGAAGCTCGATATGAGGCCTTGGATCAAAAGTCCTCCAAGATGCAAAAATCAATCGGCAAATTGAAGAAGTTCATCAAAGATCTCATCCCCAACGCATGCTTCTCTTTTGATGAAGAATGACGATCCTATCACTTTTCTTGCTTTTTCTTTTTATGTCATTTAATTTTCTTGTAATGAACTTGATTTGTATAACTCTTTTGTTCTAATGACATTTGCATGTTGTTTATTGAAGGGGATAAAATAGCAAGTATGAAAGTGGCTTTTGAGTGCTCTTGGTTATGATATTGATGGAGTATTTGATGGTAAAAATATTCTAGTTTTGCCTTTGTTTGATGATTGGTATGAAGTACTCAATGGCAAAAGTGCTTCTTTTGCTTGCTGACATTTGTGATGCCTTGATGGATGATTTAAGACATTTGTAATGTCTTATATGCTTGCTTGATGTATGATATGAACTTCTTGATAGTTTTTAAATTTTTGCTTGATGGCATTCGTAATGCTTTGATCTTTTTGGCTAAAATTATCTCAATTGGGTTGAACCTTTGAGAATTTATTTTGTTGGGCCTCTTATTTGTTGGATATATGTTGAAAATTTGCTTTTGGTGATGAAAAACTTGGCTTAATATCTTTTACAAGGGCTATATATATTTTCTTCATTTTTTTTTACGCCCGCCAAGTGTTCGATAAAATGTTTCAATGAACTATTCATCACCTACATGATTCTCTCATGTTCAAATGTCTTAAATACTTATTGAGATCATGTCTTGGCAAACAAAATGAGCTTATGGATTTTTTTCATGATACATTTCTCCCATTTCTTAGGATTCTAAGCCTAATTTTTTCAATGGTTGTGTTGAGATATTATAAAATAAACACTTAGTGGTAGCATAGTGGCAGTATAGTGCCATAATATAGGTAGTGGTGTCTTTTATCTTTTCCTTAAATTCTGACTTATGTTGGATATTCTTGCTTATATATTGTATAGCTTCAGTTTGAATAAACACAAGAGAAATATAAGTTTGTTTATGGTATCACAGAGCAGGTTTGAAAACCTAGCCTCTGCCCCCGTCTTTCTCCCAGATTTATTTTTTTTTTTAAAAAAAAAAAAAAATTCCTTTCCCAGTTTTCCTTTTTTTTTCAGTCTGTAAACACAATATATCCATATATTAAAACAAAAAAAAGAAAAGAAAACAAAACCCTAGTTTTATTACAACTTCTCTGTCAAGAGCCGATCACCACCGCCGACTCATCCTCCGGCGACACGCGCGAGCTCCGGCGACTCGCCCTGCGACGACCGGTCGAACCACGCCCGCCCGACGCTCCACGCGCCGCCACGCGCGAGCCATCGGGTAAGCGCGTGACCTCCACGCGCCGCCGACCTCCGTCTTCATCATGGCTGGGGCTGACGCGCCCGATCTCTCTTTCGTTTTTGTCACTTCACTGCTTTGGTGGGTCCGCGTTTGAGGTGACTTTCCTATTTTCTTTTATTTTGGGGACTCCATTAGTTGTCTATCTTTACGGTTCTTTTTTCATCAATGATCCCATTTTTTTTTTTTGGTGTCTTAGTCTAGTCCTTGTCTTAGTTCTAATACCTAAAATGGCCGATCCGTCGTCCTTTCCCTCACAAAAAAAGAGTTTGGTGTCGTTTGTCATTCAAGTGTCTCCTACCATTACCTTTGAAAAGTTAAATGGTAAGAATTTTTGAAGTGGCACTCTTCTCGTTGAGTTATGGTTTTAGGTCAATGTCTTTCGGACCATCTTACTAAACAATCTTGAGAAATTGATGCTAAATTGAAAAGCGATTGGGAGCAAGTTGATTATCAATTAGTCTCTTTGTTATGGAACTCTATCGAGCACTAGACTAATGGCACATTTTCGTCCGTATAAAACTTGCTATGATGTCCGGACAAAAGCTAAAAATCTTTATGCTAATGATATTCAACGACTTTATGAATGCATTCGGAATCTAGCTACTCTTCAAATGAGTGACCAAGATTTGTCACGAATATTTAATTCACGCTCAATCCACTATTGATGAGTTCAAATTAATGCTTTCGATCAAGATCGATCCTCAACAAATGTTGACCAAACTTGATAACATGTTTATGGTATTTATTCTTCATGGTCTTTCGAAGGAGTATGGTTCTGTTCGTGATCAGGCTCTAACAAATGCTACCGTTCCTACGGTGGAAGAACTTATTAATCGTCTTATCCGAGTTTCTTTTTCCGGACATAGTACACAACCGCGTCTGAAGCCTCGGCTTTGTTTCCCATATGGACCGACCGTGGCGGTGGGCCGAGGCCGAGGCCGAGGTCGTGGTCGAGGGGCCGAGAAATCTCTATTGTACTCATTGTGGACGAGATAATCACACTCAGGATAGGTGTTACAGTTTACATGGTTTCCCCACCAAAACTGCAAATATTGCGCAATCCTCACCTACTTCTGCATCTGATATTACTCTTTCTGCTAATGACTATAAAGAGTATCTACAGTTGAAGGCAGCCCACCAAGCCACCTCTTCAGCTACTATTGCCCAAACTGGTAATTCTACGATCTGTCTTTCTCAATCTTCATCTGTGGGATGGGTTTTGGATTCAGGTGCTTCCGATCACGTGACTGGTAATTCCTCAATTTTCTCTGAAATATCACAAACCACACTTCCACATTATATTACTGTTGCAGATGGATCCAAAATTCAAGCCACTGGAATAGGACGGACTTCACCTACTTCATCAATATCCTTAAGTTCTGTCCTATTGGTTCCTAATTGTCCCTTTAATTTAATATCCATCAGCAAATTAACCCGCTCTTTGAATTGTGCCATAACATTCACTTCTGATTCTTTTTCAATTCAGGATCGAGATGGGAAGACGATTGGAGCAGGATCTGAATCTCGAGGCCTCTACTACCTTCAATCCACCAACTCTACTATATGTGCCGCTACTGAATCTCCCGATCTTCTTCATCGTCGTCTTGGCCACCCGAGCCTACCAAAATTACAAACTATGGTATCTGGTCTTTCGCATTTGAAGTCTTTAAATTGTGAGTCTTGTCAATTAGGAAAACATGTTCGCGTCTCTTTTCCTAATCGTATTAATAATAGAGTTGCGTCTCCCTTTGATGTTGTTCACTCTGATGTTTGGGGTCCAAGTCGTGTTCCGTCTGTCTTAGGCTATCGATATTATGTCACCTTTATTGATGATTTCTCCAGATGTACTTGGATATTTTTAATGAAAGATCGTTCTGAGTTGTTCACTATTTTTCAAACTTTTTGTTCGGAAATTATGACTCAATTTGGAAAAACGATTCGTGTTTTGCGCAGTGATAATGCAAAAGAGTATTTCTCTGATCGATTTAATTCATTTATCCATTCAAAAGGTATTATACATCAATCCAGTTGTCCTCATACACCTCAACAAAATGGGGTCGCAGAACGAAAACATAGACACATTGTTGATACCGCTCGCACTCTTTTGATATATGCTAATGCACCCTTAAAGTTTTGGGGTGATGCTGTCCTCACTGCTGCTTATTTAATAAACCGAATGCCATCTTCTGTATTACATGGTCAGGTTCCCTACTCTATTTTGCACCCTACGACCCCACTATATGATGTTTCCCCTCGTGTCTTTGGTTGTACTTGCTTTGTTCATGATCTCTCTCCAGGTCGCGATAAACTATCTGCTCGGTCTATCAAGTGTATATTTCTAGGTTACTCCCGTGTTCAAAAGGGTTATCGTTGCTACTCTCCTCCTTCAAATCGCTTCTATATTTCCGCAGATGTTACCTTCTTTGAAGATATCTCATATTTTGCTGGAACAAACATTCCTTCAGATGACTTGGATCAGGTCTTGCCTATACCCTATTTTTCCTTTGCTCCGCGCCTCTAGTCCTCGAGTGGTTCCTTTGCTCCATCACCTTCGCCACCATCTTCCCCACCTATAAATCGGTTCGGCGATTACTTATAAACGGCGAGGAGAGTCACGTGATTCAGCTCTGTTCTAGATATCTCTTCCGTACTCGGATTCGCCTACTTTTGATTTGCACTGTCGCTCTCCGCAAAGGTATACGTTCCACCCGTAATCCTTATCCTATCTATAATTTTCTCTCATACCATCGTTTTGTCGCCCACATATTGTGCTCTTGTATCTACACTTTCTTTGTTTCTATTCTAAGACAGTTTAAAGACTGTTTTTGTCCCATCCTGAACCGGACACAAGCAATGATTGATGAAATGACAACTTTAGATTCTAACCATACTTGACGCTTGTTCCTCTTCCATCAGGAAAATCATTGTTGGGTGTAGGCGGGTTTTTAATGTTAAGATAGGTCACGATGGCAAGTTGATCGCTTAAAAGCTCGATTAGTGGCAAAGGGATATACACAAGTCTATGGTCAAGATTACGGTGTTACTTTTTCTCTGTCGCAAAATGTCGTCTGTTCATTTATTTTTAGCCATGGCCGCAATGAAGCGTTGGCCACTCTTTCGATTAGACATCGAGAATGCATTTTTGCATGGTGACTTAGAGGAGAGACAACCTCCGGGTTTGTTGCTCGGGGAGTGTGGATTAGTATGCAAATTACGTAAATCTTTGTATGGCCTAAAACAATCACCTCGGGCATGGTTTGGACAATTCAAAGAAAGTTCTTCAACAATTTGGGATGATTCGTTGCGAAGGAGATCATTAATCTTCTTTCTTGATGCTCTTCATCAAATTCATATATCTATCTTGTAGTTTATGTTGATGATATTGTAATTCATGGCGATGATTGTGAAGGTATCAAACCTTTGAAACAACATCTATTTGAGAATTTTCGGACTAAAGACTTAGGCCCTCTATGTTACTTTCTTGGGATTGAAGTAGCTCAATCAAAGTCCGGTGTTGCTCCTCTCAAAGAAAATATGCTCTTGATATTTTAGAAGAAGCGGGTCTTACTGATTGTAAACGAGTTGCTACTCCCATGGATCTAATGTAAAGCTCTCTTCCTAATCATGGGGAGCCTTATCACGATCCAGGGAAGATATCGAAGCGCTTGTTGGGAAAGCGAATTATCTCACCATGACCGGACACGATATATCTTTCCCGTAAGTATAGTAAGTCGTTTCTCAATTCTCCTTGTGATAGTCATTGGAATGTCGTTATTCATATTGTAAAGTACATTAAAGGGTCACCTAGCAAAAGGACTTGTTTTCACCGATAAGGGCCACACTAATATCATTGGGTATTGAGATCTTTGATTAGGCGGTGATGAGAATGATCGAAGATCTACTTTTGGTTCTTGTATATTCATAGGAGGGAACACGATTTCATGGAAGAGCAAAAAACAGACCGTTGTTGCTCAATCAAATCTGAAAAGTATCGAGCTATGGCTCATGCAACATGTTAACTCTTGTGGCTAAAACACTTATCGCTGCAAGAATTACATACGTGACATTGCCCTATGAAGCTTGTGTGTGATAATCGATCGAGATCTACATCTCTCTTCCAATCCGAGTTTTTCACGAGGGACGAAGCATATAGAAGTCGATTGTCATTTCCTTAGAGAAAAGATTCTCTCGGGAATCATCGAACCTCATTTGTCAACTCTAGAAATCAACTCGATATCTTCACTAAATCTTTACGAGGCCCTCGGATAACTTATATATGTGACAAGATGGATGTATATGATGTATACGCTCCACCTTGAGGGGAGTGTTGAGATATTATAAAATAAACACTTAGTGGTAGCATAGTGGCGTGATAGTGCCATAATATAAGTAGTGGTGTCTTTTATCTTTTCCTTAAATTCGACTTATGTTGGATATTCTTGCTTATATATTGTATAGCACTCGGTTTGAATAAACACAAGAGAAATATAAGTTTGTTTAGGTTGATAAATCGTATCTTTGGCGCACTTTGATATACTTGTATGATGTTTTTATCATCCTAATATTCTTTTTAATTAATCAAAGGGGAGAAACAGGAAATTGTCTCGTTAGCTCAAAGAAGCTAATAAAAGCTCGATATAAAAGCTATAACATATGGCTTCTTAAACGTAAGTTGTGGACTATACTTAGTCCAATTGTTGTATGATGCACTTATATACTTGTCTAATGATGTTTTGTTGACGGGAGCTTATAAGCTCTCGTACTTTAGAACAATATGTAAAAGCTAAGATTTTAGCTTGTGGTTGATTGCTTTTACATTACTCTTGATGTGCTTGTTGATAGGGGAGCTTGTGCTAATACTTGGATAATATTTACTCCCTTATTTGGTTGCTTATTTTTTTTTTGGAAATTTTGGTCGCTTCTAAACGGTTAGATGTTTTTCTAGGAAAATCGTTTTAAAAATTGTCGTCCAAATATTTCTAAAAATTATTTTGGTTTGTAATCATCAAAAAGTGGGAGATTGTTTGATACATGTTTTTATCTTAATTTTGATGATTTTATTTTTACACCAAAACAATGTTTTTAATTGTTGTCTAAATACTCCTACATAATTTTTATGTTTATACTAAACTCTCGTAGTATTTCTTCAAAGGAATTTTTCAATAAATATGGACAACACTTTTAATGTTTTCAAGTTAATGGATTTTACATCTTAAACTTATTTCAAATGTTGTCCTAATACTCCCGATTGCTTTAAAATATTTTCACTATTTTTTGGAGTATTTCTTGGAGTTTATTTTCGATAAAAATTAGACAACATACATCTCAAGGTCGGTCAGGGTCGCCATATAGGGCAACTTCGTACACGAAGTTGATTTTTGAAACAGAAATGAGATGGGTGTAGAAAAGGACCGGTCGGCCGGCCGCCCGGTGCGACCGATGCCAGGAGCTTTGTTTTGAAAAGCGAGCGTTGTGTCTTGAAATTACTTCAAGGGGACGGTCCACCAGCGGCCTGCACAACCACGGCAAAACTAGAGTATTTTTACCATCAAATACTCCATCAATATCATAACCAAGAGCACTCAAAAGCCACTTTCATACTTGATATTTTATCCCCTTCAATAAACAACAAGCAAATGTCATTAGAACAAAAAGAGTTATACAAATCAAGTTCATTACAAGAAAATTAAATGACATAAAAAGAAAAAGCAAGAAAAGTGATAGGATCGTCATTCTTCATCGAAGAGAAGCATGCGTTGGGGATGAGATCTTTGATGAACTTCTTCAATTTGCCGATTGATTTTTGCATCTTGGAGGACTTTTGATCCAAGGCCTCATATCGAGCTTCATGATATGCTCTTAGTTCATCATATTCGGCTTGAGTGTACCTCTGAGCGGTTGAGCACCGGTATTACCCTCCGGATTACTTCCCCAGTCCCGCGCCAATCTTTCGGCCTCGGCGTCATCAAAAAAAGTCATTTGGATTTTTGGATGTAGAACTTGGCCAACCTCTTCCTTTAGCCATTTTAGTAGGCGGATTTCCATATTTTTGCGCATGTAGACCATTTGTGAAATGTTGTCGATGCAAAATCATTTTGAACCACCTCCGAATTACATTTTGAAGAAGGTAGCCCGATTGTATAAGAAGCTTGCAAATCCGATTACCCATGACAAACTTCTTGTTTCCTTGTGTGATAGACTCAATTAAGCATTGAATAAAAATTGCGCCAAAATTAAGCGGTCCCCTTCTAGCAATTTTATAAGTTAAAAAGTAATCCATATTGCTAGGCATTTTACCCGCTTTGTTGGGAAATTTGTTGTGTAGATTTTGATGAAATGCCATGTAAAACTTAGAATATGAAGTTGGCACCCCATTTTTTGTTGTAAACTGCATTGTAATAAATAATTTGGCCAAAGTGAGTTAAGTCGGCTATGCCTAAACATGAAAGAAGACAATAACCTGGAGACTAGAAGAAAGACTCATTGCGAGATAGCCGAGTATGGCAAAGAAGAGAAGACGGAACTCATTGAAGGTGCGGTGAGATGCGGTGAGTAAAGTGTCGGTCAGTCAACTCAAGATAGCCAAGTCTCAAGTTGAAGTGTGAAGAGTCATCCAATGATTTGAAAGCGACTCTAAGTCACCCGGGAAAGCAAGGAAATGCGGTCAAGTTGAGATAAGCTGAAAGAGATCCGTTGCACGAAATCAAGAGAATTACTTAAACAAGTAATATCTCCATGCTACCTTTCTTGAAGTGCTCGATCCCCGAGAAGCGTGCAAGAGGAATGAACAATGGGAAGCAATCGCATCGTGTCGAACTACGAAAAGTCAAGAACAATTCATACGAGGAAGTGGCAATTCCAAGGACGCAACAAGACAAGCCAAGCGACCACAATGACTTTCAAAAATAAGCCTATCTCTTCAACGGGGCGATTTTTGAAAGATCACTATAAAAGGTGAGGAATGACTCGAGAGAAGGTTACGAACCACGAATATTCAAGTATACATTTGAAGCTGTAACCTAAGATATTCTCAAATCATTCAAGATTAATCCTCAAGCCTATACTACGAAGAAAATCAATCCAACACTCACCTGTGAAGGAAAGATAGCTTCAATCGGTTGAAGAGGAAACATTTGAAGAAAAGGGGTCTACATTCCACGGAGGATTGTAGAAAGGTTCAAGTCGAACAGTCTCGAGTTTTGGAGGGCTTCGTGATCAAATCCAAAGAGCTTGAGCAAGTGGGCTGTAGTAGCAAAGCAATTTGCCCTGTGAAGAAAGGCGAGTCGTACGAGAAGCGGTGAGTGACAAGGCATCTCGATCGAGTCCCAAAGGATCAAGTCACCCATTTGTGTGATCAAGACTTGTATCTCTGATCATTACCACTATGTATCTTGATCAATACTTAGTGGATTCCTACGGGGAGTTGGAGAAGAGATGAGTAGAAGAATTACCCCATCTTGAACCTCTATAAAAACTTATCGTGTCATTTACATTTGAGCACTTTAATTTCTCGCATCTTATTTATTTAACTCTGTGATAAATTAGCTATCCACTTGATAATCTCTAAGTACTAAAACCAAGTATTAAATCAAACTTAACCAAATTTAAGGGTGTTAAGTCTTCCCAATTGAAAATAAACTACGAGTTGAGCTAAGTCTTTAGTCTTAATAAGTGAGTTATTCTATCAGCAGCTCGTCAGTGCTGTTGAGTGACTAACTCTCTTGATTAACTAAATTAGTCTGTCCACGAGGACACGGTGTGTAGTATCAACTCACGAACTTTTAAAAGGACTAAATCGAAAAGTTGGTAAGGTTTATTCACCCCCCTTCTAAACCTTACACTCACACCCTTGGGACCTACAAGTGGTATCGGAGCGGTTGGTTCATTGAGCCTTCCGACCAGTTCTTGAAATAAATCTCAATTTTTTTTTTAAAAAGTATGTTTTAGTACTTAAGCTTTCAAAACTCTTTTTATCATCAAAAGTTATTATCATGGAAGCAAATTTGACACGCATCCCTATGTTCACAATTGAAGAATTTGATGATTGGAAAATTCGTATGCGAGGCTCATCTATCAAAGCATTACATGATGAGATGTGGATAGTGATAGAGGATGGGCCACTGCAAATTTTAAAATTGAACACGATTGTAAGAGCTGAAAATTTGAAGGTGAAGAGGATGTTGCTCTAGACCAAACTATGGTTGAAAAACCAAGAACTGAATGGACAAATGATGAGAGAAAAAGATACAACCTGGACAATGTGGCAAGGACATTCTTTACAAAACCTCGACAAAGCCATGTTCAATAAAATCAAATCATGCAAAACGGCTAAAGAATGCAGGACAAGCTAACATTGATTTGTGAAGGCTCGAGAGCAAATCAAGGAAAATAAATTATCAAATTTGTCTGAGAAATTTGAGAATTTCAAAATGATCGAGGAGAAAACTTGGATCAACTGGATGCTCGGTTCACGAAATTACCAACGAGCTATCCGCACTTGGAAAAGAATATAGACGAGAAGGAAATATGTATGAAAATTTTAAAAAGTCTCGGTGAATGGGAAATGAAGGTCATGGCACTAAGACATTCCATGGACCTATCGAAGACATCCAACCATGAGCTATTCTCGGATCTCAAAGCCTACAATTTGGTGAGAAGAAAAGACCAGGAAGAGGCAGTTGTACCCAAAACAATCATTGCTCTAATTATTAAGGATGGCAAGAGAGCTGAGGTCAAAAAGTCATTGATCGGAGGAAATAGCCCCGATGGTTAAAAGGTTCAACAAGTTCTTCAATAAGAACTACAAGAGAGGCAAGGGCGAATCCTCCGAAGACACTCGGCTCCTCCAAGTCAAGGAAGAAGATAGGCCTGACCAAGAGAACAGATCATCAAAAAGTCGAATATCAAAGGGCGACAATCCAAGAATGGAAAAAGAGCTGATCAAAGGTTGAATATCTATCTTTGGGAACCGTAGGCAACCAGGTCACTATGCCATTGATTGCCCATATCCTATAGTCAACAAATACAGGAATGAAGAAGAAAGAAAGGTCTTGAGAGAAAGAAGACAAGAAAAGAAAAAGGCAATGTTGGCTGCAGAGATATTGAGGACCAAGTCAAGAGACATACCGATTCGAGAGAGTAGTGAAGTGACTACTCAAGTGACTACGAAGAAGAAGCCTTGATATGTTTGATGGCCAAGGAACAAGACCAACCTGACAAAGAAGATGAGGTACACTCGACTCATCACACTCGATTCTAGTGATAGTGACTATGACACACACACTTCATCACCCACTGACCTTTATGATTCATTAGGCAAAATGATGAAAGATTTTGAACACATTAAATCCTCACACACTACTAAATGAGAAAAACAGTCTACTCAAGAGCCAAAACTCACAGTGGTGACTAAGGAGTGAGAACTCTAAGTCAAATAGGCTGATGAGAATGAAAGTTTAAAGGCGAGAATACTAAGCTAATAGCAGAGATAGCTGCTATAGAAAACAGGAAAATGACCTCAAAAATGTGATTGCCTCATTCACTAAGGCATCTAAATCATTGGATGATCTTATTATGAGTCAAAGAGAATGTGGAGACAAGACAGGCTTATGATTTAATTCTTGTGTGCTATGTCAAGCTCAAAGGTGATTTTGGAAAAAGGATCCTCAAGCAATGAAGTATCTCAAAAATCCAAAACTCCAAATGGTGCACACACATTTATTCCAAAGCACAATTACAAGCAAACTGGACTTGGTTATAAAGGAAAAGGAAAATATTGATTGAGTGTCTTTGAGAGGGCGGTGAGAAGAAATCCGGCCGAGTTCCTCAAAGCAAACTCCAAACAGAAATACTCTGTAAAGAAGAAACAGAGCTACCAAAACCCCAAAAGTTCTATAAAAGAAATACATATGAAGGGAATGGTAGAAAATACCCAAGCCAAGTGATTGGAATAATGTGAACTATCGCCAAAGACCTATGGAATATAAGCCCAAATGGCAAAGGCCAGAACTCAACAAAGGCCATTCCAAAGGTATAAGAGCTTTATCGGCACACATATGCACCCAGGCACTACACTCGGAGATATCACAACTACCCAAAGAAGGTAATTGCTAAAACACATATACAGCATACGACGAAAAGAGGCAATTTGTATGAACCTAGAATCCTAAGCAATTTGCCAAAATTAATTATGATTATGGCAATGATAGATGGCAACCCCTTAGAGTCAAACCATTTGGCTATAGGTTGGTTGGATCATCTTACAATACTAACCCCTCAGGACCAGGCAAATAAGGGTACCTAAAACTTAATTTCCTTGTTTTGGGTTCAAGGCTGTGAGTGCAAGGAACCTGGTACATGGATAGTGGTCATTCGGACATATGACAGGAAACAAGAAAAATCTGTCAAAATTCAAGGAAGTCAAAGGAGCAAAAGTCATATTCGGAGGAAATGAAGCTCCGGGAGAAATAAGAGGCATTGGATCCATCAAGAAAAATGGATTAGAAATCACGGATGTTGCATATGTTGAAGGACTCAACTTCAATCTTGAGTATTAGTCAACTCTGTGACAAGGGTTATAATGTTGGATTTAACATGGGTATATGCCAAATCAAGGATCTTGAATCAAATGAAGTAGTGTTGCAAGGATGCGAGACAAAAGAACATGTATATCGTGGATTGGTCATGCAACACCCAAAGACTGTCTATTAGCAAAAAGTACAATTTGAATCAAGTTGGTTGTGGCACAAAAAGTGAGTCACTGAATTTCAAAACAATTAACAAGCTTGCCGATAGCAATCTTGTGGAAGGACTTCTGACTCGAGTATACAAGAAGGAGAGTATATGTGACGCATGTCGAAGGAAAACAAATCAAATCATCATTCAAAGAAAAGACATGTCCATCTTCAACAAGAATATTGCATCGCTACATATGGATCTATTTGGTCAGTTGAACCAGCTAGCATAAGTGGGAAGAAATACACATTGGTGGTAGTAGATGACTACTCAAGATATACATGGACAATATTCATGTGTAAGAAGAAAAAAACTTTCGTAAAACTACCCACGGTGATAAAGAGGATTCAAAATGAGAAGAGTCAAACCATTATCAAAATAAGATCGCTGAGGAAGGCGAGTTTGTAAATGGCATAATAACTCGAGTATTGTATTGAAAATGGCATTGGTCATGAATTATCTGCGGCAAGGACTCCAAATGAGAATGGAGTTGCGAGAAAGAAGGAATAGAACTCTCAAAAAGCGACAAGGACCATGTTAGGTCAAGCGGGGCTACCTAAAAGATTTTGGTCAAGCGATAAACACAAAGACATGCTACACTCAAAATAGATGCATGATAAACAGGGCGGTGACAAAAAGACTCCTATGAGATTTGGACGGGAGAAAACCAAATGTTGCATATTTTAAAATATTTGGATGTAAATGCTTCATCCATAACAATGGCAAGGATAATCTAAAGGTTTTGATGCTAAAGTGATGAAGGTATCTTCTTGGGATACTCGGTGAAAGCAAAGCCTACTGAGAATACTCAACAAGAGGACTATGGTTACGAGAGGAATCCATTCACGTGGTGTTCGATGAGCGAATGTAAATGGAGAAGACATTGAAGAATCGGTGATAAAATTTGAATCAACCAACCATGCGAGAAGAGTCCCTATCTTTCAAAAATTTGGAATTATAAACTCGGATGAAGATGAGATAGTTGAGTCTCAAAACAAGTGGAAAATTTGCGGTAAGTGATTACGAAGAGAGTGATCAAAGCAACACCTTTTGCAAGACGATCGAATCCGGCTAACTTACTCCAACTTTGATGTAAGATGGGAGAGACCATCCACGAGACTTGTCATTGGAGATATAAGAGAAGGTGTCAAAACAAGATCGAACTCAACAAGAAGCTATGTTCACATGCTTTATCTCTCAAATAGAGCCTAAAGATGTGTCACAAGCATTGGATGACACACATTGGATTCAAGCTATGCGAAGAGAGAATCGAGTTTGAAAGAAATAAAGTATGGGAGTTAGTTCAAAGACCCACCCATCAAAATGTTATTGGCACTAAATGGGTGTTGAAACAAGATGAACGAGGAAGGTTACGTGGTAAGAAACAAAGCAAGATTAGTAGCCAAACGATATTGCCAAGAAGAAGGGATAGATTTTGATGAAACATTTGCCCTGTAGCAAGATTGGAAGCTATTAGGATGTTTCTTGCTTATGCGACTCACAAGAATTTTATTGTATATCAAATGGATGTAAAGAGTGCATTCCTAAATGGTCTATTGGAAGAAGAAGCGTATGTTGAACAACCTCCGGGATTTGAGAAGACTCTTGGAGATAAGGTATACAAACTCAAGAAAGCTCTATATGGATTGAAACAGGCACCCAGAGCATGGTATGATACTTTGTCACAATTCTGGCGAGAATGGATTCACAAAAGGAAAAGTGGATAGAACACTCTTGAGAATTCAAGAGACGGGAAGAGCATCGCTTGTTCAAATATATGTGGATGACATCATTTTTGGATCCACAAACAAAGAGTTGTGTGATAAATTCTCAAACCTCATGCAAAGCAAATTCGAAATGAGCATGATGGGAGAGTGACATTCTTCCTTGGACTCCAAGTGAAGCGGTGAAGGATGGAACCTTCATAAGTCAAATAAAATACACCGGAGATTTAATGAAGAAATTTGGTATGGAAGAGAAGTCTTACGTGAAAATACCAATGAATACATCGATCAAAATGGACATGGATGCGGATGGAAAGTCGTAGATCAAACAAGATCTGAGCACTTATTGGATCACTACTTTATCTCGGCAAAGCGAGGCGGACATCACATTTGTAGGTGTATGTGCAAGATTTCAATCTGCTCCAATAGAAAGCCACATGGCTGCGACCAAGAGAATCTTGAGATATTTGAAAGGAAGCAAGAAGTTGGCTTATGGTATCCAAATGAAGGTGGATTCAAGCTAATTGGCTATTGGACTCGACTATCTTTGGATGTAGAGTTGACAGGAAAAGCACCTCGAGGCACATGTCAAATGCTTGGAAACGAGGCCAATTTCTGGTTTAGCAAAAAGCAAAATTCAATAGCCACCTCTATTGGTGAAGCGAGAATACATAGTCAAGGCAAATTTATTTGTGCCCAAGTTCTATGGATGAGGCGGTGAGAGACTATGAAGTTGAAGAAAAGGAAATTCCAATCATGTGTGATAACACAAGTGCAATTGCAATCACTCAAAATCTGTGTTGCACTCAAGAACAAAGCATATCGATGTCGGGTATCACTTCATAAGAGATCATGTTGAAAAGAAGGACATCACCTTGGAATATATTTCAACTGATAAACAATTAGTGACATATTCACAAAACCATTATGTGAGTCAAGATTTGAAGAACTCGAAGCATGAGTTAGGGTTAATTGGTGGTGACACGAGAAGACTCAAGAAAAGAAATGAAACACGAATAGAGCTAAAATCTCAAATCGGCTAAGTGAATCGGCCATATCGGAAAAACAGGTTGTACAAGAGTTAGGCGAGCGACAATTTGAGTCACTAGGAGAAGCTGAGAGAAGAAGAGTTAAATCGGCTAAGGGTTGTTTGAGTCATTTATGTGCAAAGGGACAAAAACGCGATCGTTTTTACGAAGCGGGAATGTTTTTAAGAATGATGTCGATAATGATGATGTGTACAGGCAAAAAGCGCACACAAGCTTATGATTGGATATAAATGTTGCCGCATTAAATACGAGACATTAAATGCTAATCGGCGTGCAAAATCTAAGTCGTTGATTTCGATCACATTTCAAAAACTACCGCACGTCCTTTCGAAACCATACTTAAACTGTTTTTGTCCGTTTCTCTCACACATTACCAAACTGTTCATTTCTCTTTCTCGAAGCAAAGGCAAAAACTCTCTCAAAACCCTTTCAATCTTCAAATCATCTTCTAAGTTTCATTCGGAGAAATCTTTGAAAAATGGCATCTACTCATGATTTTGTTAAACTAGGAAAGCAAATCCACACCGGGTCTCTTGTGGATTTCGAGGGCATGGTCAAACAAGGGTCCGATGACGCCCTCATAAAGATGATCATTGAAAAACTCGAAACGACCAGGCTAAAACCATTTCGACGATGGACTTTCCGATGACCTATGTGGAAGAGGTCGCGCGATTCTACGTGAATCTTTGAGATTCACGATGAGGGGATCAAATCCTCTGTTCACGGGAAAGAGTTCATCATCATCGCGCCAGCGATTTGGAACACTACTCATTCTCGGCGGAAGGAGCACGAGAAATCAACGAAGGCGATGTTGACTTGACTTTTGCTTGGAAGAAATAGCCAAGAACGACTATCTTTGAAAAGATAGTCTACACACAACTAAAAGGCTCTTGAAGGAGGACTACCACAAATGTTGGACATAGTTGCCAAATGCATAGACATCAAATTTGGCGACTTTGACCAATTCAATCAAAATTGATCGTAATGCTCATTTGCGATAATTGAAGAAAAGAAAGTGAAGCTAGGCTAAGTTTGTCTACAGCGGGACTTTGCGAGAATGTAGGAACAAATCCTTCAAGGAGAGAAGCGGGCATTTGGAAGATCCTTTGGATCGGATGCAGTGATTGGCGGGTGATGGAGGTAAAAGGAGTCCCTACGACATGGAAAGGCGTCAATGTAAACAAGAGGATGTTGAGATCAAACCTCTCGGCGCTGAGAAGAGAGCCTACGCCAAGAGATACGATATGAGTGGGGAATCGGTGACCAAGAAGATCTGATTGTCTCCTCTCCACAAAGAAGAAGAAAGGTGCCTCTGCAATTTCTGCTAAAAGAATTGTTGCCCTGCACAAAGAAAAACAAATTTGCTCGCCCCTGGTAAGTCACTGCCGGCAAGAATGCGGAGAAGGAATCTCAAATACCTTCTAGGTCGTCAAAAAGAGGATAAGCGAGACGGCCCCTCCAGAAGAAAACAACGGCCAGGCCCCCGCCGCCAAGACTCGAGGAAGAAACTCTATCCGAAGAGAAATCCCTCCGGTAAAAGAAGAAGAAGAATTTCCAAGCTCTCAGGAGCTTGAGATGACAATAGTCAGTCACTCACTCATTTGGAAAGGATACGAGGAGACTCTTTGGGAAGTAGAGTCTCAGTGATTGATGAAACGGCCAAGTCTGCTAAAGGCCGATCGTGAGCAACTTGATGACCCAACCCAAACGACAGTTGAGAACAAAGCCTTGGTTGAGACAATAAGTCACCTGTTGTGGGGGTTATTTCTCCACCATAGAGAAGCTGCTTTGAAGGTATTGAGCGTGAAGTGCTACTCTCAATACACTGGAAACGAGGGCGCAAAGAGGATGATGAAGACGATTTAATCATGCACTCTCCAGCTGTATCCAGACATCCAAAATCGAAATGAGAGTGGAGAAAATGGAAGTTGAGCCTATCCAGTGCGGTTTCAAAATCCAGTGTTCATTCTTTGAGGAAGAAGAACTCTTGATTTCTTGAAGTGGACCATGATCTTGCAAAGCCCTTGCGAGGATAATTGCATAAATATATTGGAAATTCGAAAAAAAAAGAAGCTGAGCGGGCTAAGGCGGTGAGGACACGAAGCATGTGAGAAGGCTAGCATTTGCCCTATCGGCACCCACTGAGAACATACACATCCTCACTTTGATGTTCTATCGAGAAAGTGATGAGGACCCGGACCCTCTTTCACGCCCTACGGAAGAATTGCAAATGCAACAAGCAATGCGAGAATCGAGAATCCTTCATGAGCAAAGAATGATGGAGGGACCGGAGAGTCCTCCAAAACACAGTGGAGATAGACCCGATGGGAGTAAAAGATATTGCCACGATTGTTCTTTGCAACCACTTCCGGCTCACTTGGAAGAAGGAATTAAGGGAATTGGCGATGGCGGGATAGTGGGGACCGAGGTTGATCCAACCCCTAATGAAGGTGTCTTACCCACCTTTGGTGAACACTCGGTGGGAGCAAGGGAGTCCGGAGACGAGTGACCCCAATCAAGTCACTCGGTGGTGTGCCGGTGAGGGGAAACTCCTTCCACTGCGGCAAGGTCGGAGGATCTGCGGATGACTTCACAACAAATCTAGAAGGCGAAGTGGAGAAGGAACAAACACAAAGTACCTGACAAGTTGTCATCAACGAGGCTCAGGCGATTGAGAGTATGTCTCGGTGAAGTGCCAATTGCTACGAAGGCTAAAATGCCAGCGATGCGATCGAGGCACGAGGAAGGAATGTACAGGAGTTAACACTGCGGGCGCGAAAGTGCAATCCATGGAGTTGAGACTCAAATGGATGCCACCGCGAAGACCCTAAGGCAGTGACATCGCCGAGGGGATGTCAAGCCTCATTTGCGATTGAGCGCAGGAGGTAATGAATGCCAGCGGGAGGTTGAGACTTCCCGTGGTAAGAAAAGTTGAAATCTGAGAACATCCCTCCTTCTATCATTGATCCATCGAGAAAAGGAGATAAGTCGTTTCACGATTCCCGGGATAATCCGATGTAACCTTTACGGGATTGGAAGAAGCGATGAAGGTAGTCATCCCCTGTGGTGATCCAAAAGACTCGGTGAGGATGTTCCAACCACGAGCAAGTCGACCTCAAACTACTCGTCAAACTTTCAACTTTGATTATGAGCCACCCATGGAAATCTCATCATCGTCCGATGACGCTTCCGATAAGGCCGAGGACGGTCAACTCAATTGGAAAAACCAATTTGAGACCGAAGCGAAGGCTGTTGAGACATTGAGGCTCGGCAAAGCTGGACCCACTTCACAACGAGACCCCACCAAAGCAGAGTCCAGCTGCGCGGGCTCCCAGCTCTGACGAGTTCGACTCCACAAGGAACTTCACGAGCACCACTCATCATTGAACAAATCTGGTTGCCGTGATGATTCCTTCGTAGAATCATTCCCTTCTCTCGGAGGTACCCGACCTCCCTGAAGAGTCGAAGAAAAAGAGATCTCGGCGCTTCCCACGGACGAGATCTGTCATTCCATCGATACCATCGTTCGGTGACTATGATTTTGACGCTACTTGGCGTCATTTTGCCCGCAGAGGAGCAGTGAAGTTCGGGAGGTGTTCAAAGCATTATTTCTTTGAAATTGAGCGGATGGGAGGCACCAGGCCTCGATGGACATGAGGCGGATATGAGAGATGCCAACCTACTGCGACTTAAGAGGCATAATAGTCAAAATCCGAGTGAGTGGTGGCAATGAGCAAACAATGCGTGTGGAACAAGATAGATATTTGAACATTGTTCAACATTTTGTTGATGCAGCGAAATTTGAGAATCTTTGATGCAAAGACGATTGAGAGAACACATTGAGCACATGCATGAATCTCACCTTTCTTTGAGATAAAGGCATTGCGTGAGCAAAATAAGAATGAGCTCCTGCGTATGGAAGAAAATATGGATAGAAAATTGGCCTTTTCATGGGTGAGATGAAGATTCTTAAAAAGTGAATCAACGCTACTCATTCCGAGTTTAGGTGCACATACTCCTTGTGGACTCGAAGTAGAACTCGGCTATCGTCGGACTCGACTTCGCTTACTAGTCTATTTCGGGGGTTCTCTCTCCTTTGATGATGCAAAAAGGGGAAGAGGAATACATAAAAACATTTGAAGAGATTTGAAGTAGAGAAGGAGGGAAGCGGTTTGTGAAGGAAAGACAAGCGAGGAAGTTTCAAGGAAAAGAAAGGAAAAGTCTTGAGGGGAAGGATCGAGAGATGTGACCTTAATGATTACCTGAGACCCCAACAAGGTCTTATCACGGTGATATTATCGACAAACTCCGATGACTCTGCCACTCCAACACTGTTGTATCTATATTTGAAAAGAGAAAGACGATTGAAGCGAGGGATGGAGGAAGTAGAAGGAAGGATGAATGCCCGAGTTATGGATATCTTGAAACAACACGGAGGCATTCCGGTGAAGAGACACGTATGCCATCTCGGATCGGCGAGCAAGATCGATTGATGAATTCAAAACGCTCGCATCCGAAGGATACTTCGCAAACATGTCCATGGCTCAAGCACAGGACTTGTATTGGGAAAAGGGTCTCACACTATGTGAAGAAGGCGACGAGCGACGGACTACGGCGATCCTCTGCTTTGGTCACTCCGCTAGTCACTCGGTGGAAGAAGAAGACCCCGAGACAATACACGCCAGAGGAGGAAGAGGTAGAGGAAGAAGCGATGGTGGAGGAAGAGGTTTGGACACAGGCCTGCCAAAAAACATTGAATACATAGATCCAAGCAAGAAAGGAGTGATCTCTTGTTTGGTTTGTGAAGTAGCCAATCTGCAAGTGGCTAAGAACAATCTTGAGTATGTGAAAAGAATTGAAGAAGAAAATAAGAGACAAACTCAGCTATGGGAGGAGGCAAGAGAGACTAAGAAGAGATGAAGGCTAAGGAAGGCATATGAAAAGAAGAAGAAGAAAGCGTAGTGAAGATGAGAAAAAGAGAAGAAGAGTAGAAGATGAGGAAGAAGAAGATGAAAGAAGGAGCGTGAAGGAGATGAATTGTTCTTTGTCCACCCCTTCATGTATCTTACTATGTAAGTACATTTCATGTAAGTCTTACGTAATAAATCAGTAAATTCTCTATTTTTGCGTAGACATAGATGTTTGCTCTCGATACACCTTATGTGATTGTGTAAAGGACAAGAATGTTATGATCAATAAAAGGATTGATTCTACGCATACATTCTCTGTGAATGCACTATACGTATGTATCTTTGCTATTTACATCTTGAATGTTTTAAGTTTTGGCATCATCAAAAAGGGGGAAATTGTTGGGAAATTTGTTGTTTAGATTTTGATGAAATGCCATGTAAAACTTAGAATATGAAGTTGGCACCCCATTTTTGTTGTAAAGCGCATTGTAATAAATAGAAATTTGGTCAAAGTGAGTTAAATCGGCTATGCCTAAACATGAAAGAAGACAATGGAGACTAGAAGGAAGACTCATTGCGAGGCAGTGAGTATGGCAAAAGAGAAGACGGGAACTCATTGAAGGTGCGGTGAGATGCGGTGAGTAAAGTGTCGGTCAAGTCAACTCAAGATAGCCAAGTCTCAAGTTGAAGTGACGGAAAAGAAGAGTCATCCGATGATTTGAAGTGACTCTAAGTCACCTGGGAAAGCAAGGAAATGCGATCAAGTCGAGATAAGCTGAAAGAGATCCGGTGCACGAGAAATCAAGAGAATTACTTAAACAAGTAATATCTCCATGCTACCTTTCTTGAAGTGCTCGATCCCGAAGCGTGCAAGAGAAATGAACCAATGGGAAGCTTTGCATCGTGTCGAACTCGGCGAAGAACAATTCATACGAGGTGTGGCAATTCAAGGATCGCAACAAGACAAGCCAGCGACCACAAGTGACTTTCAAAAATAAGCTATCTCTTCAACGGCATATTTTTGAAAGATCACTATAAAAGGCTGAGGAATGACTCTAAGAAGGTTACGAACCACGAATATTCAAGTATACATTTGAATTTGTAACCTAAGATATTCTCAAATCATTCAAGATTAATCCTCAAGCTATACTACGAAGAAAATCAATCCAACACTCACCTGTGAAGGAAAGATAGCTTCAATCAGTTGAAGAGGAAACATTTGAAGAAAAAGGGGTCTACATTCCACGGAGGATTGTAGAAAGGTTCAAAGGTCGAACCCAGTCTCGAGTTTTGGAGGGCTTCGTGATCAAATCCAAAGAGCTTGAGCAAGTGGGGTGTAGTAGCAAGGCGGTGCCTGTGAAGAAAGGCTGAGTCGTCGAGAAGCGGTGAGTGACCAAGGCATCTCAGTCGAGTCCCAAAGGATCAAGTCATTTGTGTGATCAAGACTTGTATACGGGTATTACCACTCAGTATCTTGATCAATACTTAGTGGATTCCTACGGGAGTTGGAGAAGAGAGGAGTAGAAGAATTACCCCATCTTCGAACCTCTATAAAAACTTATCGTGTCATTTACATTTAAGACTTTAATTTTTGCATCTTATTTATTTATTTCTCTGTGATAAATTAGCTATCCACTTGATAATCTCTAAGTACTAAAACCAAGTATTAAATCAAACTTAACCAAATTTAAGGGTGTTAAGTCTTCCATTTTGAAATAAACTACGAGTTGAGCTAAGTCTTTAGTCTTACCAATTTGAGTTATTCTATCATGACTCGGTCAGTGCATTGAGTGACTAACTCTCTTGATTAACTAAATTAGTTTCATCACGAGACACAAGCGTGTGTAGTATCAACTACGAACTTTTAAAAGGACTAAATCGAAAAGTTGGTAAGGTTTATTCAACCCCCTCCCTTCTAAACCTTACACTCGGACCCTTGCAGGACCTACACGTTTTGCCGCAAATACAATAGGCGACAATTATGGATATAATTACGTGCTCAAAGTCATGGCCAATAATGAATTTTGTGGCCAAAATTCCAAAAAGGTCTTAACCTCTCCCAAGGTAACACCCATCATCTCATCATTCCAATTAGTACAACTAAAATAATCCCGACCACCTTCTCGCACATGCGATAAGCGGCAAATATCATCCAGGAGTCAATGAGAATGACGACCTCTAACAAACGAATTCAAAGCAATCGGCTTCCTTTGAACATCATACTAATCCATAAATTTGCATAAAAGTGCAAAATAATATCATCATCATACAATACATAGGGATGCTCCCACAAGTACATCCATCTTTGTTCTTCAAAAAATCCTCTAATAGTAGGATACACATTTGAAAATGAATTAAATCGACAAATCTTTGTACGAGCAATCGATTTCGCACTCAAGTCCAAATTCTCATAGTACCACTCCTCAAATTTATTGATAAAATTTAAGATATTAATGGAGCGAGGAGCTTAAGATATATAAAGATTTCTTACTCTTTTTGCCCAACGACAATTGTCTAAGCGAAATCATCCCGTGAAGTTCGGCAATTTGAGGCTTGGAGAGTATGGGGTTTTGAATATCATCGCGTTCTTGAGCTACATTCATTTGGGCGACTCGAATATCCCGTTGTTCGAAACCTCTTGCCGATTTCTCGAAGAACCCTCTCGCCTTTTCTTCGCTTGGAAGTGGGATTTTGTCGGTGGAATTTCTTGGAGGTGCCATTTTAGTGAGATTCTTGCAAAATGGAGTGGATTAGCAACAATAATCATAAGATTTGATGAAGAAATAAAAATTATAGAGAAATGGGGTGATTTTTTTTTTTTTTCTCGCGTAGGGTTTTTGTTGGGGATGAGTTCTGTTTCTGCGAGTAAGTAAACAGGGACTCGATTTAAGTCAAAATTTAAGCCGGCGGCCGGTCGGGTTGGGGGTGGCCGGTCGGGGTTGAAGCGGGAGTCGACATGCGGGGCCGTCGGATCGCTTGACCGTCAGTGCAATTTTCCAAACCCCAGAATTTTCTAAAATTCGATTTTTTAGCCGAAAGTTTTAAAACTTTGCAAAAGCGATAATCATGGATTAAATCCAACAAATACGAGTTTCGAGAAAAGTATACTCGAGAAAAACGTGATTTTCGAGTAATAGTACCGTTTTGAGAAAAATTCACAAAATCATTTAGTAGCCTTAAGGGGATGTAAAGAAAATGGTTTGACATATAAGTGAAAAATAAAGATATGAGCAACATATCGAGTTAAAAATAATACGAGTGAGCGTCACCGATGATTTAAGTATCTCTTGATGAAGTAATAGATGATAACCAATGAGTGAGTGATATATATCCTACACAACTCTTTAAACAAAATTTTGCACAAAGCAACATGATACAAGTGTAGGATGAAAAACAATATATGTCACAAGAATGCTAATGCTATAAAAATCCATAATAAAACATTTAAGTCTAAGCAAATGCATAAGTGTTTTAAAAACATAATGCAAGGTCTTCTTTTCAAAGAATTTTTAAAAACACAAATATATATTGAAGACCTTAATTTTAAAAGTAAATATTTGAAAAATCATTTTGAAAATATAGGCACAAATAAAGACATGTCTAATAACTAAATAAAATGCATATTTAAATGGGGAGATCTGATTTACCAATTCGCCATTTCCATTGGTTGTCTGATTTTTTTCGGAAAATCGTTTTAAAAATTGTCTTCCAAATACTAAAAATAATTTTGGTTTGTAATCATCAAAAAGGGGAGATTGTTTGGTACATGTTTTTATCTTAGTTTTGATGATTTTATTTTTACACAAAACAATGTTTTTAATTGTTGTCCAAATACTCCTATATAATTTTCTATGTTTATACTAAACTCTCGGAGTATTTCTTCAAATGAATTTTTCAATAAATATGGACAACGCTTTTAATGTTTTTTCAAGTTAATGGATTTTACATCTTCAACTTATTTCAAATGTTGTCCTAATACTCCCAATTGTTTTAAAATGTTTTCACTATTTTTTGGAGTATTTTGGAGTTTATTTTCGATAAAAATTGGACAACATACATCTCAAGGTCGACCGGTGCATCATATAGGGCAACCGTGCACGAAGTTAATTTTTGAAACAAAAATGAGATGGAAGTAGAAAAGGACCGAGGTCGACCGGAAGTGCCCGGGCGTCGGCCGATCCCATCGACCCGGTTGCTCGAGAGTGCGGCCGGTGCACTGGGAGCTTTGTTTTGAAAGCGAGCGTTGTGTCTTGAAATTACTTCAAGGGGCCGGTCCACAAGGGTCGACCGGTCAAGCACCCCTGGGCCGGTCGCCCCTTGTATTTTTAGTGTGTTCTTTTCTATCTCTATTTGTGCGCGACGGTCATTTCTACATGTTTTGACAACAAAATTCTAACCGTTGTGCGGTGAAGACAGATTTTCCTTAAAATGTGGGATTGATTTCTAACAGACTATATTCTTGATTTTAATTGTATTTTTCGTAGATTTTCAATCCCCAAGAGAGACTACGTTTGATCAATCATCTCCTATAAATAGAGGAAGTTTTGGAGCAACCAATACAACACTTGAGATCAACACAACAAGATACATTCAAGCAAAATCTTTAGCTCTTCATTGTTATCATTCTTGTTGTAATTTGTCTAGTTTATCACTTTCACATTTTGAGATCTAGGCTTTCATTTCTTGATTACTCTTGCACTCAAATTGTATTATTGATTATTGAGTTGTAATCTTGATTTTGGCCATCATTCAACACAAGACATCCTTGTGAGTATTCTTGTGGAAAGAATACACTTGGGTGATCTAGGTGATAGGTGTTTCAAGAGTGTGGTGCTCTTGAGGTGTTGAAGAATTTGGTATTCTTCAAGATTGAAGATTGTGGTGATCTTCAAAGGTGCCGTTGAAGGAAGATTGTGGTAATCTTCAAAAGAGAGGTGGTAATCTCCAAAGGTGGTGTTGAAGAAGAGTGTGGTGCTCTTCAAGGTGTTGTAAGTTGAATTTGTATTAATTTTGGTAATTAATAAAATTCTTTTTCTTTTTCGAAATCCATCCGGATATCTTGGGGTGGTAGAGGATTAGGCCCTAGGTGGGTTGAACCCTTTTAAATCGACGCGTGTTGTTTACTTCCCGCACCTTTATTATTGTCTTTGCGTATTTGGTTCGAAAAAGAAGGCAAAATCGAAAAGATAGAGATAATCTATTCACCCTCTCTAGATTATCGTAGCCGCTTGGACTTACACCCCTCTGGCAATGTCGGAGAACGGATGAGACGTCTCAATCTCAATACATTAATATCATTGTTAGATCCTAGCATCCCAAAATATGCATGTCATATCCATAGATCATAATCACTCTGACTTCAAGAATAATTGTTGGATGACCACTTTGGTCGGCATATTGTCTGCCAAGCTATTGGATAATTTTTCCACCTCCAATGCATACAATCCAAACTACCTAACATTCCTAGGAAACCTTGTTGCTTGACAATATAAAGTAATCTTGCAACGTCATTAGCGGTGGCGATCTCGAGATATTGCTCAAGCAAATATCTCTTGGATAGCACAAAAAAATCTTTTAACGCATTCAATTGTTGTTGGCTCTCCAATTTTGATGTACTCATCGATTTGCATCTACGGAAATGCATATGCTAATATTCAAAATGCAGATATCTCTTGGATAGCACAACAAAATCTTTTAACGCATTCAATTGTTGTTGGCTCTCCAATTTTGATGTACTCATCGATTTGCATCTGCCAGGAAATGCATATGCTAATATTCAAAATGCGATAGTTATTTTAAGGCGTAGACAAACCAAGTTTTCCCACTACATTTCTTCGTTGCACAAAGTAACGATCATGATTTTTAAAAGATTAACGTACGCATGAATAAACTTCGTGACATCCGATAAGCGTCGACAAATTGTTCTTCATTATATGTTGGATTTTGGAAAAGTAATCGTTGAAGAGGTTGACCATGACTACATCTCGATCATGAAAGATTGTTCTACGATCGGGAGCAGAACCTCCATGAATTGGTTCGACATTTTGTTGCCTAAGAAATTCGGCTAGTATGAGATTGTTATTGTATATTTGTTGAACAATCAAATGTTGTTCAAGATATCATAGCTATCTATCAATTGTTGAAACCTAGTATCACAACTATCTATCAATCGTTGAAACCTATCATCGGATGAGCTTGAAGAAGAAGATATGGTAGAATGACCAATAGAATTGAAATTCATTTTTCTTATGGGAGAACAAAGGTTGAAGTGAAAAAAATGTTGAAGTATGTGCTCATTATATAATTATTTGGAACTACACTACTTTAGAAAAGTTATGATAGAAAAAACGCAATCCATGTGCTTTCAATCAGAATCAGTTGGATAACACATCATTTTTAATCTGAGCCCTACAATAGAAATCTAAAAAACATAAAAGAGACATTAAAAAGCACAATCCATGTGCTTTCATTCCTAACCGTTGGATAGCACATCATTTAATCTGAGCCTACAATAGAAATCTAAAAAGCACAATCCATGTGCTTAGCCATTAGATCTTTATCATTAAATTTAGATCTCAACCCTACAATATTCTATAAATAGATAATATACCATGTATTCCTCCATACACTTCTCCAACTTCTCCAAATTCATGAGTTTTATATTTTCTCTTGAATATATCTAAACCACGTACTACTAATTATACGATTCTTTGAAGATCGACACCTTTGTATTGTCTTTCTAGATATTTCACAAGATCCAATTATGGGCAAAAACCAAACCAAAGAACAAGTGGAACGTATTGAAGATAAATATAACTCACGGAAAACCAAGATCTAACATCAAAGATCGCAACCAAAGATCATTGCAATGTCGCATGCAAACCATTCTCAAAGATGTTAAAAAATTCAATGGATATCTTCACCAAATTGAATATCTTAATCCAAGCGGTGCAAATGAACAAACACTCGTAAGTAAATTATATTTATATTTTTTTTTATTTTTGTCATAGTAATAATATTTATTTATCTCAACAATATTGATATGTAATGCAATTAAACCATGCAAATGAGTTATTGATGCAACAAAAAGGATATAGTAAGCGGATTCAAATTTGACCATGTGTGGCATGTTATGAAAGAATATGTGCAATAAAGCGCTAAAGGTGGAGTCTCTTTATTTCTGAAAAAAATATACTAGAGTCCCCTATTTCTTCTAATCCTCCATTGTCTTCATTTTCAATCAATTTAAGTGATGAAGATAATAATAGTGGTGGTTCTTCATCACATCGGCCTGAGGGCGTTAAAAATCCCAAATTAAAGAGAAAACAGAGTGAAGATGCATCTATTTTTGCAAACACGGTCAAAGAAGAGAACGCAAAACTTGGGAAATATTATTATATTGATTTGCAAAAAAAGATCGCGTTGTTGAATTGGAAATGAAAAAAATCGAAGCGTAAAATCGTAAATAAAAATAAATAAATTGATGAGAGAAGATAATATTTTAATGATGAATTTGGATAAAATTTATGATCGAGCAGCGTGAATTCTTCTGATTGGAGCAACAATAAATTATGCGAGAAGAGGAGGCAAGCACACCAACCAAACTCTAGCGACAAATTTGATATGTTTGGAGATTTTTTTCCGGATCTTGGAAGGTTTGCGCGTGACATTGCAATGATCTTTGGTCGCGATCTTTGATGTTAGAGCTTGATTTTCTAGAGTTGTATTTATCTTCAATCGTTTAATTGTTCTTTGGTTTGGTTTTGGCCCACAATTGGATCTTGTGAAATATCTAGAAAGACAATACAAAGGTGTCGATCTTGAAAGAATCGTATAATTAGTAGTGTGTGGTTTAGACATATTCGAGAGAAAATATAAAACTAATGAATGTGGAGAAGTTGGAGAAGTATGTGGAAGAATACATGGTATATCATCTATTTATAGAATATTGTAGGGTTGAGATCTAAATTTAATGATAAGGATCTAATAGCTAAGCACATGGATTGTGCTTTTTAGATTTCTATTGTAGGGCTCAGATTAAAGATGGTGTGCTATCCAACGGTTAGGAATGAAAGCGCGTGGATTGTGATTTTTAATGTCTCTTTGTGCTTTTAGATTTCTATTGTAGGGCTCAGATTAAAGATGATGTGTTATCCAATTCGGTTGAAAGCACATGGATTGTGCTTACTTGTCATCATAACTTTTCTAAAGTAGTGTAGTTCCAAATAATTATATAATGAGCACATACTCCAACAATTTTTTTCACTTCAACCTTTGTTCTCCGGTCTCCCATAAGAAAAATGAATTTCAATTATGTTGGTCATTCTACCATATTTTCTTCTTCAAGCTCATCGATGATGAGTTTCAACAATTGATAGATAGTTATGATCTTGAACAACATTTGATTGTTCAACAAATATACAATAACAATCTCATACTATTTGAATTTCGTAGGCAACAAAATGTCGAACCAATTCATGGAGGTTAATTCGGTCGTAGAAAATTTTTCGTGATCGGAAGTAGTTGTTGTCAACCTCTTCAACGATTTCTTTTACGAAAATCCAACATATAATGAAGAACAATTTCGTTGACGCTATCGGATGTCATGAAGTTTATTCATGCGTATCGTTAATCTTGTAAAAAATCATGATCGTTACTTTTTGTGCAACGAAGAAATGCGATGGGAAAACTTGGTTTGTCTATGCTTGAGAAATTAACTCTGCATTTCAAATATTAGCATATGCGATTCCGATAGATGCAAATCGATGAGTACATCAAAATTGGAGAGTCAACATCAATTGAATGCGTCAAAAGATTGTCCGTGCTATCCGAGAGATATTTGTCGGCGATATCCGAGATCGCCCAACTTTGCTAATGACGTTGCAAGACTACTTTATATTGGCAAAGCTACGAGGTTTTCGAAAATATTAGGTAGTTTGGATTGTATGCATTGGAGGTGGAAAAATTGTCCAATAGTGGCGAGGACAATATGTCGGCCGAAGTGGTCATCCAACAATTAATCTTGAAGTTGTAGTTGATTATGATCTATGGATATGACATGCATATTTTGGGATGTCAGGATCTAACAATGATATTAATGTATCGAGACCGGGATGCGAGAATCTAACAATGATATTAATGTATTGGAGACGCGTCTCATCTACATTTCTCACGACATTGCGAGGAGGGTTGCTCCTCCCGCACATTAACATGGGATATTATTTAGCTAATAACATATATCATAAGTGGGCAACTCTCGTGCAAACAATTCATGCACCAAGTGGTCCCAAAAAACATATTTTGCAAAGAAACAAGAAGCATGTAGAAAAGCGTGGAAGCGTGCATTTGGAGTTCTCCAAAGCCGATTTGCAATTGTGGCAAATCCAAAGACGCGTTTTTTGGAGCAAAAATGATTTGCAAGATATCATGATTGTGTGCATAATAAAGCACAACATGATAATCGAGGATGAAGCGAGATCTTGATGCTCCAATTGAACAAGCAAGAGAAGTGTCATCTCCGGGATATCGAATTTGTTGAAAATGAACATACTCATTTTAAAATTTTCTTGCTCGGTTTAGACAAATCAAAGATGCGAGAGACACATTTTACACTTGAAATGCATCAATCGATCATTTGTGGGGAGAATATTCTAGTTGAGAGAACTAGTCACTATCATCTTGTAATTATATTTCGTATTATTATGAATTTTTATTTTAATTATTTGCATTAATTTCATTAAATTTTTTATTTTTTCAATTTGATTAATTTTGAAAATAAAAAAATTAATAAATTCTATAATAAATAAAATTTCTTATATCAAATTTTATATAAGTAAAATAATAAAAATCAAAATAAAAGAAAGAATCTTATGGAATATTCTTTTTAGTGCGAGAAAGTAGTCTGCAATCTTTGGAGATGAAATGTAAATTTTGCGCCAAAGAAAGTAGTACAGAGTGCTAGAGATGGTCTTACGGTGGATTTCAAATTCATATTATCTTGAGACACTTGAAATCGTTTCCTCGTTTCCTCAAAATCCAAATTAATTCTATCTAAATGCAACCTTAATGAAAAGCAAATAATTTTCAAATAATGTCATCAAAATAGTGAAGTTTGGGATAATTATTAGGACACTATCATTAGCATCATATTATTATTTGCGGTGTTGCTTAGGGCTTCTCGTTGTAAGAGCACCAAAATGGCGCTGGGCGCTAGAGTAGAGCCATGTGCATCTCCAACAGTGCACTAAATTTCTGCGCCATGATTTAGAATTTCAACGATGCGGCCTTAGATTTAGAATTTCAAATGCGGCGCCATGTTCTTGCGCCATCTTTTTCCTTTTTTTTTTTTTTTTTCGATTTAATTGTTATTAATTAATGTGTATTTATTTATTGTGAATATTGTAATTAAATTTATATTTCAATTAATTTAACAGAAAGTAATATTAAAATTAGTTTAATTATATGTGATAAGTTATTTTGAATAATATGTTGGGTAATTTTATGATATTTAAGATACTACATAAAAAAGTATAAAAATCTTACATAAAATTTCATTATAAAATAATGAAACATAAAATTACAACAATAAAAAATAATTACATAAAAATAGATTAAAGTTACATAAAATAACTAAAAATAAAATTATTGAAAATACAAATAAAAATAGATGCAATATTTTTTAATTTGATTATTTTGAAGATAAAAAATTTAATAAATATTATATCAAATAAATTACTCATATAATATTTTTATCAATTATAAAGTAATAAAAATTAATATTAAATTAATAAAAGAAGGAATCTTATGGAATATTCTTTTTAGTGCGAGAAAATAGTGCAAATTGTTGGAGATGGGGTGCGGATTCTACACCAATATAGTGAAAAAATCGCACTAAAGTAGTGCAAAACTACCTGGAGATGGTATTATGGTCTACAAAAATAGTAAATTAATCGGTAATGTGAAAAATGTTAGTCAAAGCATTTATTTTACCTGTGGATGCAGCAATTACAAAGGTAGTCATTTTGGCTCTTGATAATCTTTGGAAAAAGGGATATTTCTACGAGGCAAAAAAATTTTTGGTCCTTTATCTAACACCACTTTGAGATTTCATCCTTTTTCTTCTCGCTTTTGACAAATAGTCCTTTTTCTCAACAAAAAATTGAGATTTGGTCCTCTCACTGCTATAGCGAGGTTACTTTAACTGTTGGTGATGTGGCATTTTTATTTTCAAAATTTTTAATTTTCATTTAGAAAACAATATTTAAATCTTACATGGCATCTAGTTGGCTTAAATGATGGAAAAATTAATTAAATAAAAGTTTTTTTTGAAAAATCTGAAAAAAATTATCTAAAAATTCGACAATTGTTTTACTAAAATTAAAAATTATTTAATTTTTGTAACAAAGTCTTAAAAATTCAAAAACATATATTTAAATCTAAAAATAAAATATATAAAATCTGATAGCTTTTGTAAAAAACTAAAAATAGATTGAAATTTTTGAATTATAAAAATATATATGAAAATTGTTAAAAAAAACTATAAATTGTTTCAAAAAATATGAAATTTATTTGAAATATTATAAACTATTTTAAAACATCGAAAATTGTTCAAAAAAATGAAATTTTGTCTGAAAATCTGAAAATGGATTAAAACCAAAGACTTTTTGAAATTTTATAAAAACAAAATATCTGATTTTTTTATAAAATAAAAAATAGAGTAAAAACTTAGAATTGTTTTTAAAAACTATAAATTATTTTTCAAAAATCTAAAAATTATGCCAAATATGTAAAAAAAAATCTGAAAATCAAAGTAACAAAATCTGATTTTTTAAAAATTAGATTATTTTTATATATTTGGCGTAATTGTCAGATTTATTTTAAAAAATAATTCATTTTTTTGTAAAAATTTTAAAAGTCTTAGTTTTAATCCATTTTCAGATTTTTAGACTAATTTTCTTGTTTTAGATAATTTTCAACTTTTTTATTTTATATTTTAATATTTCAAATAATTGTAAGATTTTTAACAATGTTTTTAGTTTTTTTAAACAAATTTTCAGATTTTTAAACATCTTTTAGTTTATAAACAAATTTTTCAAAAACATTTGAGTTTTTCTATTTCAAAAATAAAATATTTTTCAATATTTCAAATAAATATCAGATTTTTTCATACAGTTTATATTTTTTAACAACTTTTGTATTATTTTTTTGTAATTTTAAAATATTTTCGATATTGTTTTTACTACTTTTAGTTTTTAAAATAAATTATCAAATTTTAGAAATTTAATTTTTAGATTTTAAAATGGTTTTTTCGAATTTTTAGGA
The DNA here is from genome assembly GCA_016081115.2 of Rehmannia glutinosa. Lineage (NCBI taxonomy): Eukaryota > Viridiplantae > Streptophyta > Magnoliopsida > Lamiales > Orobanchaceae > Rehmannia > Rehmannia glutinosa. Next base: position 143,854 of record JABTTQ020002039.1, read on the forward strand.
TGCCATTAAGATTTAAATATTATTTTCTAAATGAAAATTAAAAATTTTGAAAATAAAAACGCCACATCATTTCCAACAGCCAAAGAATCTTTCATAAGCGGTAGTGAAGATGACCAAATCTCATTTTTTGTTGAGAAAAAATGACTTTGTCAGCGAAAAAGAAAAAGGATGAAATCTCGAAGTGGTGTTAGATAAAGGACTAAAAAAATTTTTTGCCTATTTCTACACCACTAACCTTAACAGCATAGTTAGCATTCTTATCTGCAATTTATTCACACAACAAAAGAACCAACAAAATTATAACACGAAATCTCAAAGACAAAATAATTAGTACAAATCTATTTTGCTAAACACATTTCACAAAATTGATAAACACCTTAGTGTTCAAGAATCTTGTTCTGGGTGCCCAACCGAGAAAATTCAAAACATTGGCGACAGAGGAGAAAGAGAAGTGAAGGGAAAAGGGCAAAAACGTACCGCACAAGTGAACGTCGACGGATTTGGCAGAGGTCAGAGGTAAAAGCAGACAAAGCGTCAAGAGAAGCGTACCCAGAGGCTTCAACTGCGCCATGGCTATCGGCTATCGCTATAGGAATAATTCTGAGAGGTTTTTCAGGCAAAAAAATTAGGGATAATTACAAAAAGACCCCTGAGGTTTGTGCTAATTACAAAAAGGCCCCTCAGGTTTTCTTTTGTCTTAAACTTAGGGGCAATTGTCTAGGTTTTTTTGAAATATTTTTCTTATGAATGGAGAAATGTAACCGGGATCAAATTTGAAGGGGTTTATTTGCCAAACTTCTTTCACAACTGATACACACATCTTAGGGAGTGATTGTTTGAATAGTGAATAGTGTATTTTTAGAAATTTTTCACAGACAAGCACACTTTCGTGAAATATTTTGTCCAAAAAATAGAAGAGATAAAAACTCACTCAGAAGCAAGCACTCCTTAGTCTTCCAAGTTCCAACTGAGAAGCATGGGAACATACCACAGAAGAGATGGAGCGAAAAAATAGAAGTGAGGGGAAAAACGTACCACACAAGTGAACGTCGATGGACTTGGCAGAGGTTTCAGGTACAAGCAGACAAAGCGTCAAGAAAAGCGTACACAAAGGCTTCAACTGCGCCATGGCTATCGCTACAATAATTCTTAGAGAGAGTTTTCAATATGGGCGTAAGCAGGAATTTATGGTCGGGATTTTTTCGTTTTGGTGGGATGATTGGTGGGCCAAAATTTTTGAAAATAGAAAATAAAAAGGCAAATCTTAAAGGCGTTATTTACATTTGCAACAATGTTTTGTGGGTTTTTAATCTCTTCCGACCTCAGAATGAACTTTTTGAGAAGTGATTTATCTAAAAGTCCATTCCAAATTAATCACCAAACAACTATTAATAGATTTTTAGATCCAAATATTCATTTTAAAAGTGCTTCCAAAAATACTATTACTTATTAAGTTGAACATATCTCTCTCTATATAACAAATAAAGACAATCGTTCATCTACTCATATACCTTAATTGGATCGGATAATTCTTAATTTTTTGGGTCAAGAACGTTTAATGGCCTTTTTAAATTTTAGCTAATTTTTTTACATGAACTAGACCTTCGGTTGAATTTTTTATCGATCCAAATTAAATTTAACAGGATCACTCCGATTTGAGAGCGCGGTCTCACGCCACTGGTTTTCAAGCCAAAATTTTCGAGTATTTTCTTACCCGGCCGAATTTGATTCTTGGCCTTCGCATTGGTATCATGGATCCGAGATCCAACAGACCGACTTCATATGAGCATGATCCAGATCTTCATGTCTCAAGCTATTTATATATATATATATATATATATATATATATAGGGGAGGTTAAAATGAGACCACATATTATAGTGAGACAATGTGGGACTCATCTCAACCCTCCTTTAGTTATATCAAAGCTCTACTATAAATGGGGGTTATAATTACATTAAATATTTAATTAAATCAAAATAAGGGTATAATAGTCAAATTACCCAGTGGGAGGCCATCTAAATATGGAATCGATTATTAGGAGAGAGAAAATCACGTGGGGAGAGAGAAAAATCACGAGAAATCGCTACTAGAGAGAGAAAATCGCATGTGCTACGTAAATGCTGTCATGCAAGATATGTTGTACACTTATCATATATTTGATGTATACTTAATTTATTTTCTTGTATGTTTAACATATTTTTTTGCGTATTAAAATGGTCAAACAAAAACATGTAGGGGACCGCCAATTAAGGAATCGATTATACGAGAGAGAGAAAATCACGTTCATTAACATGTGGGGACCGTGGATTAAGTAAATCAATTGTAGAGAGAGAGAAAATCATGCTCATTATTTTGTTGTATATTTAACATATATTTAATGTATATTTAACATTATTTTCTTTGTATATTTATCATAATTTTTTTTTGCATATTAAAATAGTCAAACAAAAAATGTAAGTATACAACAAATCACATATAAGTATACAACAAAACACATATATGTATACATCAAAAACATAAGTACACAAAGAACACAAATACATACATAAAAATTAACTACTTATGCAAAGAAAAACACATCTAAGTATACATCGAAAAACATCTAAGTGTACAACTCGTTTTCTCCATGTCAAAGATCGTCTTCTTCACCAATCCTCCAATCCTGTCCTTTATTCAAAACCCCAAAATATATCTCTCGAACTCGTGAAAATAAACCTGTTGTGTGTGTAAATCAAATTAAAGTAACTCCATGGTGGCCCATCGCACATCAACTCAAGTTGCCTCTTTGACGTGATTTTCTTCTTTTTGTTATGGTTTCCCTCTTCTGCTATAATCCTTTAATCTTGCCTTATTTAACATCACCCACATCTCGAGAAAAAGGAAGAACAAAATCATTTAATTTCTTGGAATTAATTCCTTTAACCTTGCCTTATTTGTGCACATGCCCTTTGAGACGGTCGTGGGGAGCACGGGACGCGGCGATCGGGAGGCTACGCGCCGCCTACGAGGAGAACGGTGGATCGCGGGAGACGAAACTGTTTTCTAGCGGGCGATAAGGATTTACTTGAAGTGAAGCAGTGTTAGGGGAAGGAGATGAGGGATGACGTGGAAAGTGATTTGTGTAAATCAAATTTTGAGGTTTTGATTTGGTGTAATTACGCAATTACAATTTTTGATTTAAAATAAATTAAAAATATTTATTAAATTGGGTAAATCTCAACCATCTAAAATTACAAATTTTTGGACAGGATTAGTCCACCTTTGTCTCACTCTAATTATGTGGTCTCATTTGATCCTACTCCTATATATATATATATATATATATATATATATATATTTGTCATTAAATAGTTGGCAAAGATTTTAGTTTTTTTATAGGGTTAGGGACACATTTGCCCAATATTTTGGGAAAAATGACACTTTTTTAGGCTTCCGGGCTTTTTCAAACTTTATTACAATACGTATTTTTTCGGACAATTTACGCTCCCGCTAATTTTTTGAGATTTTTCTACGTTGTTGTTTGAACATGTTAAAAAGTTTACACATTCAAGAGCACAAATTTCTTTGGTTAAAAAGGACATTTTGGAGAATGTGAATTTGCATTTCAGATATTTACCCAAAAAGAATCCTCTTGAAAGCAAAATGATAAATACCAAATGTAAGGAGGTGACGAGGTTTGATTCATTGCTAGTAATAGTCTTGGTGAAAAACGAAGGTATTTTACTACTAATAGTTAGTATTGGTTATTTTTCTGTAAACATTAACTTGTTATTTTGTGTTAGAGCCCAGAGGGAATTTTACTAACATTTGCTGGGAATTAATAAGGTTATGAAATAACACTCCTTTGCGGTAATAATTTATAAATTAGTCACTCTTCTTTGGTAGATAACTTCAATCTGATTCAAATTTATAAACGAAAGATCGAATTCTAGTGACGATTTTTTTTAATGTGATAACAATATATAAAATAATAATTTCTGTAGTGAAAACAATTGACGTTTTGCTAGAGCAACGGCTCAGCACGTCTCATACAAATAAACTTCAATTGTCACGTAAAATTTATAGTGCAAAATATGTTAAATTTCATTTTGAACTGTACATTACTTCACTTAGAAAATATATTGATCCTAAATTTTTCTTAATTTTGTCCACTGTATTGAAATGCTATATATCGCAAAAAGCTGCATGCACCGCAATAAAGAGCAGCATGATTTATTCATCAATGGAATTTCCAGTTTCATCACCCTACATAAAGGACACAATTTCCCCATACAACAATGGAAACTAATTATTTCCCGAAAAAATCAAAAAATCAAGTGATAAAAACCTGTGCTTTCTGCAAAATTTATTTGTACATGTCGTTTTTCGACTCCCATGAAACAAGAACAAACAATAATCGAAGAACTTTGGCATTTGCATGATCACCTCCTTCAACGATAATTTGAGAGACACATCAATATCCGATCATGTATTTGGTTTGCAGTTCCCAATAGATTTTCGATTGCTTCACCATCTCAGCGCTCAGCAAGCAGCCTCTCCTTCCAATATTCCTTGCAACTACAAAGTTAAACAAAACAAGTCACAGTTTGTATAGAGTAATGTTTAAAAAAAAAAAAAAACGAAAAAAGCCAAAAAAGAAAGATCCAAGGCGAAAATTCTCTACGCACTCTTTCTTCATGAGCGTATCCAATTCCATCATGTGGACCGCGTTGCAATATACACCCACCTGCATTAAGTGACAAAAAGTCTTTAAGCCCGGTAAAACAGAATCAACAATGGAAATATCTAAACATTTTGAAGTGAAACCAGAGTCGAACATTGATTATCATGGTAATGCCAATTTTGTGTTTGCTAAAGTAGTCCATTCGGTTAGTGACAAATATTAAGCAAGTATGAAATGAAGGTTCTAAAGGTCGGAAAAAGTTTGAATTTTTTTGTTTTTCTTCAAATAATGACAAGGGATAATTACAAAAATTACCCCTGAGGTTTAGCCTAAGTACAAAAGAATCCAGTTATCTTTCAAACTTATAAATACCCCTAGAGGGTATTTGTTAGGGAAGACAAACCTCAAGGGGGTGTTTGTAAAACCTTTAGTACTTGTGATTTTGGAAAATAACTGGAGTTTTTGTAATTAGGTTAAACATGAGGGGTATTTTGTAATTATCCCTCATTTTATAAAACGGCCATAAGGCCCCAATGCTTTATGGAGCAGAATGTTGGGCGACTAAATATGAACACAAACAAAAAATGAGGGTAGCATAAATATGAATGTTAAGATGGATGTGCGGACACACTAGATTAGATAGAATAAGAAATGAACACATTAGAAACAAAGTGGGAGTAGCACCAATAGATGAGAAAATTAGAGAAACACGATTAAGATGGTTTGGACATGTTTATAGAAGACCTTTAGATGCACCTGTGCGACGTTTAGAAGGTAAGAAATCACTCACACAAATCAAAAGAGGCAGAGGTAAGCCTAAAAAGACTTGGAAATAAGCTATTAAACAAGACATGTTATACCTAGAAATAAATGAAAATATGGCTTATGACCGTAAACGATGGCGCGATATGATCCGTATAGCCGACCCCACGTAGGGATTAAGGCTTAGTTTGTTGTTGTTGTTGTTTATCCCTAATGATAAATAGATACTTATTAGAGCTAAGGTTACAAGCATGCAGATAACTGACCTCCCTGCAGACAGGACATTTCGATTCTGGAGGCGCATCTTTAGGGCCTTGGAAAATCATAACAGAAGCTGCCGAGCAAACACAGGATTTGCAGAAGAGATGCCCACAACTCAAGGCATATGGATTGAAAACTAGCTCCTGAAAATGATAATAATAAACTTTTTTTTTTTAGTGGAATAATAATAATAAACTGAAAAGTAAGAAAAAATCTCTTTGAAGTCCCTTAAGAATTCTAAACAGGAAGTTAAAACTTACCAAGCAAATTGCACAAGTTAGACTGTATTCTAATTTTTCAGAATCTGGAAGCAATAAAGTCATTGTGGGCTCGGTAGAAGTTAAGTCAAAAGAGAATGGATTAAGTTGTTCATCGGAATTTCCACCATTCGATTGACTAATATTCATGTAGAAAGCCCCTAGTTCAATTAACCAAGGTGATTGAAGAATTTCCATGTGTTCTGATCGCATTTTAGATTTGAACTTCCTCCCATTGACAGAACCGTGTACCTACATCAAGTAATTAGGATAGGATAAGAAGATAGAGAAAGGGTACACATAAGGTCACAAATTTTAACGATTCTTAGTAATAAGGGATAATTACAAAAAAAGAACCCTTCAGGCTAATTACAAAAAAATCCAAAGATTTTCGAAAATTGCAAAAAAAAAAAAAAAAACCTTGAGGTTTGATTCAGTCTTACATTCCTACCCTTCATAAGCAAAAAACATTTCAGAAACTCATTGACATTTATAAAAACATTGCAGTTACCCCCTTAAATCAAACCTGAGTTTTTTTTTTTTCGTAATTTTAAAACATCTCTTTTTTTTTTTTTTTTTTTGTAATTAGCCCGAACCTCAAGGGAGCTTTTGTAATTATACCTAGAAATAATAGATAACTAACTATTGCTCACTTTATCGTATTTCTTGAGGATTTTTCGCATGGCTACAGCGTTCATCATGACATATTCGATTAACATCCTACACTCTTGTGCTGTAGCTTGCTGGGGGTGGCAAAACACGCGCGCAAGAATGTAAAGTATCTCTGCAATCCATTGTGGATATGAAATTGGAGAAGGCGACTCGCTCTTGATCTGAAGCATCCAGCTATACTAGAAGCCTCCTTCATCAACTCAGTGAAGAACATCTGATCACACACTACAAGATGTAAAAAAACAATGTCACTGAACATCTAAGTAGCTGAACATCAGCTAATCAAACATGCCATCTATGTATTCAAGGGCAATAAACCATCACTAAAAATCATAAACATCTTGTAGCTGAACATCTGATCAACTCAGTGAAGAACATCTGATCACACACTACAAGATGTAAAAAAACAATGTCATTGAACATCTAAGTAGCTGAACATCAGCTAATCAAACATGCCATCTATGTATTCAAGGGCAATAAACCATCACTAAAAATCATAAACATAAGGCAATTCTTTCAAGCTTGAAATCTTAGAAGTTCAAATATGTATAGGAATGTCCATGTTCAAACTACGGATTGGGTATTCAATTGTTGGCGAAATATTAATCAGTAAGCACACTAGATTTATAAATCAAAATGTACATGTTCATTGCAGCTCCATCTTGCAACTCATCAGGTCGATATATTACCCTCCCGGAGCAGTTCTCTCTTTACTTTATAACTTTGAATTATGTTGTGAAAAGCTTTATTTATTTATTTATTTTTTTTTTTTTGGGGGAGGGGCGCAGTTTTAGATGTGTTCAAGAAGAAGAAGAAGAAGAAACACCGTCTGACTTATAATCACAAGTAATCATGTATTTTGTCAGTTCCATATAACGTTGACTATTTCAAATTAAAAAACATTGACAGTAAAAATTAACTCGGTTAAAAAATTTGCTTGGAGATGAATGATCATCCCTTTTTGAAAGCTCAGCATTGTCCATAACTACCCAAAATATATTCAGTTTCCATATCCCGAAAGAGTATCAAACAGGGGAAATGGAAAAAACAAGCAGTGATTAAAAGATGTTAGGCGAGAAAAAGGCGATTAGGGGTCATAGTGCCTAGGCGCTAGGCGAAAAGCGGTGCCTGTGCCAAGTGAGGCACCCGTCTTAAATTTATTAAAATAAAAGTCAGTACTAATGAACTGTGACACCAAACTACCAAAGTTACTGCATGTAAGCAATGTTAGTCTCCTAGAAGCAATTTGTTTGAAGGCTTTTGGTGGTGAAGTTAATTAGATACTCACTACAATAAAGACCATATTCATTGTTATCATTCTTCTTACTAGCAAGTGCTTTCACATCTCAACCTAATTCTTGCTTCCAATCACTTATCTTATACAACCAATTTACCCCGCCTACCCAAGAAAATTGATAAACGACAAACTAGCCCGAAAATATTTGACTCCTTCATACAGTAGCTCATTGAGCTCACAAAAATCCAGCCTTCGACGGCACAATCTAAATAAATCCATTTGCAATCTTTCCTAAATAGTAATTTTGTATTACCATAACACATTAGGAGAAGTCTTCAAGAAGCAATTTTGTCTTGGTTTCTTTTCTAACTTTCTACAATATAGACATTTTTATGTTATTGTTACATTTCTTTTCTGACTAATTCTTGCCCTTTTCCAGTTTTCACATTATGTGCTCAAAATAGGAAAGTTTACACATAATCCTCTTCAGAAAACTACATACATTGTCCCATCTCTATCTCAACATTAACGCTAGAAAATAAATTTCGAAAATCAATCCCTTTTTCTCAAATTAATTCAAAAAAAAAAAACCTTCATATATGAGATTACTTACAGGAGCAAGATTCAAATTGGCAATACTGAGACCCTCCATCTTCTTCTCCATTATTACCCGAAGAAGAATCATTGATATCCCTGCATCTCCTGCAACGTTTCAGCACTTTTTTAAGGCGTTTGTACTCAACGTGACAGCACTTCTCCATAAACCTCTCTTGATTCATCTCCAAATACTCCGTAAACGTTTCCCCAAACTTCATCCCGATTGTTATTCGTTCCTTCGCGTAGCAATTGTAAAAAATATTTATAACTCAATAATAAAATTAAAATGCCCAAATCCCTCGATCGAATCCCAGAGATTGAAAAGAAGAAAATTAGGTTTTATACTTTAATAGACTTTTAATTTCGAGTATGATTGTGATTGCTATAGATGTGAATAAGGAAGATGGACGAAGAAGAAGAAGAAGTGGAGATTTACAGGGAGAACCGACGTCCTGGTTTTTCGGTGGGGAGAATCATACGCGGCTAACCTATGCATGGACTGCATATGTTAGCAAGAGCAACATGTTATTTTTTTAGGAATAATTACAAAAAAGCCCCTAAAGTTCGGACTAATTACAAAAAAATCAAATAATTTTTGAAAATTATAAAAACCCCATTGAATATTGGTTTCGCTTGCCTTTTTTCCTTTAGAAGCAAAGATATATTTCAAAAACCCTTTAAATTTAAGACAAAATCAAACTTGAAGAATTTTTTTTGTTAATTTTAAAACATCTTTGGGTTTATTTGTAATTATCCCAAACATCAAGGTTGTTTTTGTAATTATTCCTATTTTTATTTATTATTTATTTTTTTCTTTTTGAAAAGAAAATGGACACTTGCAAATCCAAATTTGATTTTTGTTCATTCTAAAAAGTTTTATGGTAAAAAGTGAATAATTGTGTTTTTCCTTTTATTCATCACTATTTAGAATATAGTCAACAAATTATATAATATTATAGCCAACACTTCTAATCCAAATCTAATTTTGTCAGTTGTAAAAAAAAAATTATGGAAGAAATCATTGGTTTTTGCCTTTTATTCATCACTATTTAGAATGTAGTCAACAGATTATATAATATTATGGCAAGATTGATGAATTTAGAGTTAATGAGTTTAAAGTTATAATTAAAAAAAAAGAGTTTAAAGTTATAATTATAATTTCATATTTGGATAATAATCGTGTCATAATGGATTTCACATTACAAATATGATTTTAAGCACGTTTTTTTAAGAATTTGAAAGTTACTTAATAATTTAGGAATGGCAATTCGAGTTGGATCCGAATTTGTGGTCTCTGTCGCGGATTCGTGTGGGTCATATTATATCACTTCGATCACAAACTCGTTTATTTATTCGTGTCCATAAGGACCATAACCCAACATACTTAAAAGTTAAACCATCTCTAGTAGTTTGAAGACTACTTTAGTCAGAAAGTCTGCACACTATTTTTAGTGCAAAATATGTGTTTCATCTCCAAAGAACAGACTACTTTCTACACTAAAAAAGAATATTCCATTAGATTTCTTCTTTTATTAATGTAATATTGATTTTATTACTTTATAATTGATAAATATATTATATAAGTAATTTTATTAAATATAATATATTAAAATCTTATCTTCAAAATAATCAAATTAAAAAATATAAAATTTAAGGAAATCAATGAAAAATTAAAATTAAAATTAATAATAATACATAAATATAATTACAACATGTTTGGAGAATTTTTTCCGGATCTTGAAGGTCCAGGAAGTGGTCTTCCAAATTATTAGGAAAAATAATCTTGTATTTGTTTTTATTTGTATTTTCAAGAATTTTATTTTTAGTTATGATTTTACCTATTTTATGCAGTTTTTATTATTGTTGTAATTTTATGTTTCAAAGTATTTTGTAATGTATTTTATATATGATTTATAATTTGTGTATAGTATTTTAAATCTCATAGTATTATTCAATTACACACCATATTATTTAAAAAAATTAACATGCAACCGATTTAATTTCAAGATCTTGTTTTCTACTAAATTTAAATTAATAAAAATACCTTTTTAGGTGAAATTAAAATTAAGAAAACAAAAAAAAAAAAAAAGATAAAATGGCGTCAAACAAGTGCGAGTGCCGTTTAAATGGCGCCGCACTGCACAATCTCTAAAATAGCGCATGACTAATTGGCGCATTGCTTTGGAATCTCAAAAGTAGCGCCCACTCTATTATAGAAATCTTCTTTGGGGTTGCTTTTATGCACATTAACACTTGTGTAGAGATGGCGATGGGGCGGGGATTCCCCGTTTTCCCGCTGGGAACCGCCCCGGAAAGGCGGGAATCCTAATAAATTTCCCCTCGTGGGGACGGGACGGATTTTTCCCCGTTGGCGGGGAGGGGATGGGCGGGCGGGGATCATAGTCCACATGGGAACCAAATATTAAGTATATAATATAATATTTTAAAATATATAATATATTATAAATATATCTACATTAAATATATAAAATCAAAAAATCTTTAATTTTTTTTTTTTTTTCAGAGAATAAGTGTTTTTTTAGTTTTTATATAATTTATATATATTTTAAATATTAAAAAATCTTTTTTTTTTAAAAACGGAGCTTTTTGCAAAAAAATAATAAAAAACTCAGGCGGGAATTCCCGCTTGGGGGACGGGATGGGGAGCTTTTTCCCCGTTTGTCTGTGGGACGGGACGGGATTCCCGCGACCGCGGGGATGGGGATGGGGATTGCTCCCGTCCTCGCCCCCGCCCGCCCCGTTGACATCCCATTACACACTTGTGGGGCACGTGCCCCCACAACTTTTTTTTTTTTTATTTTATTTTAATACTATTAATTATTTATTTTATAAATTAATTAGGAATGAAAACGAAGTCTCCCTCTAATGTTTTCTTCTTGTAATGGCTAGATTAATTACTAGAACAATTTTTTTGGGATGCACTTATAAATATATTTAGGGATAATTACAGAAATCCCCTAAGGGTTAGGCTATTTACAAGAAACTCATAGGTTTTCGAAAATTAAAGAAAAAATACTTGAAGTTTGATTTTCATTGAAGGGGGTAACTGTAATTTTTTTATAAAAGTTAAGGGTTTTTTTGAAATATTTTTTACTTATGAAAGGGGAAAATGTAAAACAAATCAAACTTCAAGAGATTTTTTACAACTTTCAAAAACCTCTGAATTTTTTTTTTAAATAGCCCGAACCTCAGTTTTTTTTTCTTTTTTTTTGTAATTATCCCTTATATTTATTTTATTTTGAACTTTCCTTCTAAAAAAATTCTGGATCCGTCCCTGCCAACATAACCTTCTACCGGACCTTTTTATTTCTAGGTAATCCGGACCCAACTCGATGTTCTAAAAAAATCTTATTTTGTCCATTCAAACGCAATTTAAAGAGTATTATTATGGGAGCCTGAATTTTCATTCCACTTTCATTTCTACATTGTATTCCATTATATGAATATTATATGTCTATGCATTTAAATAATGAGCCATACATATTTCTTTCATATACACACGATGGATTTATTCATCCATCAAAGTAAAATATGGACTGAAATAAGTAGGTAGAATAAAAAATCTGAAGCCATTATTTTCATAATATAAACTAAATTAGATTAAGGGTAACGCTATTGCAATGTGATTGAATTTGTTTAGGGGACCAACTCAGATTAAATTTCCTCTTGCATAAATCATTTTCTTTCAAAATAATATTTTATTTTTCATGCATATAATGGATTGTGTTGTCCTAATATCTTATATTATATAAAGTTCATAATGACAATTAGATTTTTTTAATTTTCAAGGTGTTACATATTTGTTATATGAAAAAGATTGATTTTAAAGTTTAACATCAACCTATAAATCCCAATAAATCTATTATTATAAGTGTTCGAAAAAAGCGCTATGCGCTAGCTGCGGCCCATTAGGACCAGAGTAGTGTAAGCGAAGTCCGAGGGGAATAACTTGGGGACGCAGGCGAGAGGGGGGTCTAATCGGAAAAATAACCTAGACGGATAAGGAGGGCTCTAGGTGAGGTCTAATCGAGGCTAGACAAAGAGTTTTAGAACAAAGTGATTTTTATCCAATGAATAAATAATGAATGGTAGGGGTGAAAATAGGTCGGCTACCACCGAAGAGGCTTACTACGGCTGGGCCTACCTTATTTATTAAATAGGTCAGACATAGGCCTTTTAACAAGGCTACTTAGATAAATAGGCTAGACTGTGCTTTTAAAAAAACCTTCAAGCTGCCCTAATAAAAGGCGACCTATTTAGGACCTACATATATAAATACCGCAATATATATTATATATTTTATTAATATTATTATTTTTATATAATTATTTAAGTATTGTAATCAATAATAATATATATTAAAATAAAATATATAGTTTGCGAGGCCTTTAATGAGTTTTTAATAGCTCAGATTTAGACTTAATTATTAAATAGGTGGTCTTGGTCAACATAAAAAAAGCCTACTATTTAGGCAAGGCTTAGGCCGATTACACGTAGAATAGGTTCGGGCCGTCAGACGCGCAAAGCCTAGCCCGATCGACCTATTTCTACCCCTAATGAATGGGAGAAATTAACATATT